>JAFBJR010000307.1:3904058-4151206 GCA_016785285.1 Brachirus orientalis
TCACCACTACGCTAATCTGTACCAGCACAGAGGCCAAGGGGTGTCACAACAAGATATTGGCACAGCAGGGAACGGCCTGTGGCCCCGGGCTGAAAAAGGGGCCCACCATAAGAACTTGCATCAGTCCACAGTAAAGATGATTTCATGGTTGAAAGTCCCCCTAACAAGGCTCAAAGCCAATGGCTTACTTCAGCTCAGTTTAAGGCCCACGGGTCACTTTTCCTGGGACTCCAAAGTTTCTTGGAACGGCCCTGCTGATGTCTGTTCACACATGTTTACTGCAGCACCTGGAGACGTCTTCTGTGTTAGATTAAAGCACACAAAATATGGAGCACAGCCATATGTTCAGACTCTCAGAGGTAAAACGTGGACTGCTGTGCTTACTCGTCTTTATGAATATGTACTGCCCAAAATGAGTTGCTGTTTAAAATGAAGGAACATAATTATTCCTGATGCGGACAACAAATGCACATACATTCTGCAAACGTAGGCTTGAAACTTTGGAGCATTTATTTTTTTCAGTGTTTACATGTGATTATATTCCGGACTGATTTTCAATTGAATCTTCCAAAACGTTTTGGCAGGAAATCTAATTTGCTAATAATATTCAAGGATCCAGTTTTTCAAGGAATGTACAGAACATAATTAATCTTGTTATAATTTCTGCCAAATCTTATATTCATAAAGTTAAATATTTTAAGAAATGAATCTCATTTACCACTTAATATTTAAAGCAATATTTAAAAATCTAATTATCTCAAAGTTAAAATATCTAATAATAAACTAAACTAAACTAATAGTCTATGCAAAGCTTACAATATTATAAATAAGTTAAGTCATGTGTGTATGCATTTGTATGATTCTTTCTTTCTTTTGTCTTATTTATCTGTTTACATTTCCTTTACACAAACTTAATAAATAAAGTATGGAGCACAGCCATAGTGTCATTCTGTGACTTTATAGAGATTAAAATAAAGGAATCTCATACACATTCATTTGAAATAGTGAGTTTTAAGTGTGTTCACACTTTGCTTCATCTTCAGGCAGGTAATCACATGATTGACACGTGGTATTCTGCCTTGTGGGTGTGAAGAGTGTTTTCTTCACTGAGAGAATCAAAACAAGGGCTATTGTGTTATAAAAAGAGTTTCCCACTGACATGATAAACATGACCAACATGATAAATAATAATCAGTCCATTGTGACCATACTCTCTCCCTGGACTCATAAAAGCTATTACTCTGTCACTCCAAATTAACTTTGCCCACCATTATGTGACTTATTAATTTCACTGAACAATTTTAGTCTACAATTTATGGCATAGGAAATTATATCCTGTTATTTAATGAAGAGTGGCCTACAAACCTCATTTCCCATTTCCTGTTTTATTAATTATCGCACAGTTATTTGACACAATTATCTTCTTATTTAGAAAAGGTTCATAAGTAACATCAATTTAGGAACTGTAAAAATAAAACACTGCCCACGACTAAGGTCTCCCAAATATAGTAAATCCATGAGTCAGGTGGAGACATTTGACCAAGAATTTGTGAATTTTATCGGTGAATTACTGGCATCAAGTAGAATATGCATAAATTATTGACTGGCACAAAATGGAAAGACAAATATGGCAACGGTCTATGATATGGTTTTTCTCTGAAAACCAATTAAAGGAAATGAAATTCAAGACAACATTAAAACATTCGCTCCTGTGTAAACCTGACACAAGAAATCTTGGAAAACAAGTGTCAAACTAACAATAAATGTAGCTTGACTATAGCAATAATCTACTGTACATATAAGAAATGTAGATCCAAAAAAATAAATACCATAAAAGAAGATTTAAAGAATATGGTCAAGCATGAGAAATAACACAGCCAAATATGTAATTAAATATAAAAATACTACTCCCATTAAGTCCTAAATTGTTTCAGAGATTAGACTCTAAATGGGCTTATAATGGGATTTTTCATTTGAGCCCATTTATAGAAACCGTGGGAAACATTTGCTATGTTAGGAAAAAAGTCAGACAAAAAAAAAAAAAAATCCAATTTCACTTCTCTGCTTCTAAAATCATTAACAATAATATCATCACCTACATCTGTATCTGGTTATTTTAACTGGTACGATATGTGCCATGTGCAAAAAAAAGTAATCCTTTGCAAATGGATTACAAATCCACTTACAAATGCAGCTCAAATTTCGAAATCATGCAAACTAATAAAAAATGATGAGTGAGCAGAAAGTATTTTGGTTGAGGCACATCCTGAGGAGGAAGATCATTTCAAGGACAAATTATCTGACATTCAACTATATGGAGAAATGAATTGGGAGAAGAGGAGAATTTTGACGATGTTGTGTCCATTGAGACAAAGTGTTTCCATGAAAAGCTTGTGTCCTCTCAGGAAGAGAGAGATTTCATTTTCAGTATGATGTTCCCTGAAGTGCATGTACCATGTTTGACCCTCATGAGCTTGTTTCTCTTTGTGTTCAAAGTTAGAGGCAATTCATTATTTAAAACTTATATAATTAGAAGGTCAGTAGCAATAAAATGAATATTAGTGTTTATAATAATAAAATGCTAAGCTCTACTCTGCTTAGAGTTGTAAAAGGGTAAAAGATGCCATATTGACTTAATGCAAAAAAACATTGAACATAGAGTTAATATTTGGTCAGTTTTCCCCACTTATGTCTGATGCCTGGTATTACAAAGAATGTGTATTTTCTTTGGAATGTAAAAAGTTTAAAACTGACTCGTTATGAAACAAAGTCTGTAAAATGCCCGTATGTGTGGAAACAAAAGATGACGCACTGAAATTGGTCAGTTTTTTAGTATTTGCAGTCTTGTCTGGTTTGTTCCTCTTTGTCCTCTAAATGAAGGCATGCAGGGGTGCACATGATAACATCATATTTTAAAAAGTAATATCCACAGGTAGAAAGAAATCCAAGCCTTTGGTCCAGTTTGAAGCTGTGTCATGTCTTCAAATATGACGGTTTAGAGAGAGGACGAGCTCTGGCTGAAGTGTCTCAGCAGCAGCTGGTCATATTCAGCCTCAGAGGCAGGGGATGATGGTGAGCTGCCGCTGGAGCTCAGAGACGAGTCTCTGAATGGGGAAGGAGGCGTCAGAGCCATTAGCTCCTCCATATCCTTGGCTCTTCTGCTGCTCACACAAGTCCCCGCCAGGTGCTCATACATCTTACCTGTAGGTCGATTCTCACAGAAGCTGGGAACAGCCATTACCTCGGCATGTGTGGTGACCAAGGAGGGCCCCTCTCTGCTCTTGGATGTCAGGTGCTGAGGAGGAGGATTGCAGGGGGCGCCATCTGCAGGTGCAGGCAGAGCAGTGGTGGAGGCAGGGCCGACACTGGCTCCTCCTGGCAGCATCATGGTGTTGAGCTCACTGATGTTGGCGGTGAAACGGCTAACCACGCAGCTGATTTGGTCCATGATTGTGACGCCCTGAGTTTGACTGGCGAGCAGCCCTGTGCCGATGTCTCCCACACCTACAGGTATGACACTAATGTCCGCACCGTCCATCACGCTGTTGTCCCCGTTTCTGACTCCTCTTCTGACCCCAGCAGTGTGGTTGGCGGGTAAAGCTTGTGGCTCTGCTCCACCGTGTCCTCCTTGGTGACCCCTGACCTTCACTGCATGCTGGCTGACAGTGAGCAGAGGTGACTGCGGGGGCGAACAGGTGAAGGGCGGAGACGCCTGTGGCTCCTCGTACTGCTCATTGACAACAGGTGTCTCTCCATCTTTGGAGAAGGGTTTGATAATGGCTGTCTGGTTTGCCTCCACTGTGCCTTTTTTCTTCACATGGAATGACATCCTCTTCCACAGGGTTGGTCTGTAGCTTCGATCATTCTGTGTCCAATTCATTGATTTCCCATTAGAACTTCAAAAACAGAAGCAAAGAAAAATTTGTTCTCAGCCGAAGTTAATTTCTCATATTTTTCTTTCTCTTTGCAAGTATATAATATTGGCTGTTATCTGGATGTTAGGACAAAATAGCCAGCAGGGGGCAACATCTCTAGGTCCAAAAGAACTCCATTCATGGGAAAATGTCAGTAAAGTTTTTCTTGCGGAGTTTCTTGTCTTAATTGCTAATTTCATCTCTTCAATATAATTATGATCCCATTTAGAGTTAAAATAAATGATAAAACATGGCACAGCCATTCTAGGGCCTGAGAATTTTCAGTTCCAAAAACTGATCTAAAGGCCACATTTGCACCTAGAATGTATTATTGTATAAAAGTCCATGGTTTAAATTTGGTAACAAACATAAAAGATTTATATGAAATAATACTCTTAACCTGCATATTTCTCCTGGTAACATGTGTGTATAACAGCAGATCATGTTCTACTTCTTGGTGTAAGTATTTCTTCCATCCCCTTTCTATATTTTGCTATCCGTGTAATTTCCCTCCATTTTCCCTAGAAAGAGAAGTCCTTGAAAGCAGTGGTTTTCCTGTGGGACTACTTAACCCAAATGAGGTAACTGCTTCCCAGCTAGCGTTTTCTTGGCTCCATATCCAGCCTGTTGTAATCGAGCATGGACTCATTGACAGAAGAGTTCTATGCTTTTGCACCCACACATTAATATTATAGCCCCACAGGTGGGTGCACAGTCTAATTTTTTAGTGTTTCTATAGTATAATAATTACATTTATGTGGAAACAATCAGCAATAATAGATTTAAAGATCTGCTTCTATTTTAATCACGTTTATATGCATTTATTATAAGCTTTATCCAACTGGGACAATATGTTTCTATGCTTAATGGCCTGTATTTCCACTATGGGGACTTTTCTAGTCATTGTGGCTACTCAAAGCACTTGTTTGTTTGTATTATATATATATATATATATATATATATCATTCTTATATTGTCAGCAGAGCCATCAAGTGCAATTTGGGATAGTGTGTCTCATAACTCATAGTGTAGCAACATATTTTCCGCCATAGCAGTAAAATCTAATATAAATTTGAATTGGTAAAAAAAAAAAAAAATTGTTCATTAAATGCATTCTATAGCAGCTATACCTGATGTCATCCTGTGCAGAGCCATTGCGTCGAAACAAATTAGCCATGCTGCTGGAAGGCTTGGAAGTCTTGGCAGCTTTCTTAGCGTCACCGACGTGCATGCGCACCACCGTGGACGTTGTGAAAGCACTGCGGACATTTTTCTCCGGCTTGGCCAGCATGATGTAAACCTAGCATTGAAAATAACCAACAAATAACTATTAGAAAATAATGATACTCTTTCTAACTCTTTTATGTATAAGAAAAGTGTTTCCATTTCTTGCCTTTGGCACGAACATGCAGCAGAGAGCCACTGTGGCACTGAGGCTGACGCTGAAGCACATGGTTATGATCTTGTAGTTAGAGCCAAAGTAAATAGGAACAAAGGCCAGCCAGATGATGCAAGTGGTGTACATGGTGAAGGCAATATACTTGGCCTCATTGAAATTAGCCGGTACATTACGAGTCTGTAGAAGAGAAAAGAAAAAATGGAGAATTAATGAATTTTCGATATACACTTTACTAGACGGATGATAGCCTTTATGGTACAATGGGCCTTAAGCCTTCATACTTAAAATGCATTTTAAGTATTTAAGTAAGTGTTTTACCTTTTTAAATTGTTATATTATGTGGGGTCGACAATAGCTTAATAGAAATATCTATGAATACAACAAAAAATTCAGTAAAATTTTAACCACCAACTGGTTTCTTGAACTTCCACTGATAAGAGCAAAATCATCTGACATTTTATTTGCACTAATTATCAATATTGACTGACAATAGACACTTTTAAATGTATCTATTATCATACTTTATGATGGACTGGAGCTTTGGTTCAAGGAGTTTTCTCTAGATGGACCTTTCTAAAAATTTTATTGAATACCATGCAGTAAATGGTAAATGCTTAATAGAAAAGCTTAATAGGTGGTGCTATGCTGAAGTACCTTGAAGGCATAGAAGGTGCAGCTGAGGATAAGCAGGCCGTTGTAGCCCAGAGGTGCTACAACCCCCAGAGTGGTCAGATTACAGATCAAGTGCACCTCACGGATACTGGGATAGTCATAGATCACCTGTAGGAGGCAAAGATTGGGGTCATTCATGTATTATAAGTGCCTTTTAATGAAGATTACATCGGCACATGTACACACCTGTGGTGGCTCTATGATAAGCAGTGCCACAATAATCCCCAGCTGAAGCAGAATGAGTAGGAAGGCGATGACCAATTGTGCGCAGGCGGACATAAAGCGAGGTTTCTTGGTGCAGATCTTCTTCTTGCTGCCTGCCAGGATCCGCGCTATACGGTTGGTCTGCATCAAAAATAGAACAAATGGTTATGCAGGCAGGCATCACATACGTCAACATACAGTAGATAATACCTCAATAGCACACTGATTCATACACCCCTCCGACACCACCACTTCTCAGATCTTAAGCAGCAAGCTCAGCCCACACACAGACACCTGACTTATACCATATCTCTTTTACAGTTGGCCATCACTCAATATGTGGCACTTTTACTCCAGCCTTTATCCTTAAATGCCCTTCTGTGTGTGCTTTAAGGTTATTAGTATGCACTGCCACTAGATGTCATACTAGAGCACCAGCATCTCAATCCATAAGAAAGCTTTTGTGTAAAGTGATGCAAAATAGCAAATCTTTCATTAGGGAAAAAAAAAAAAAGTGCATTACTTAAAATTAAAACCCCACATCCTTTAAAAAATTGAGACTATTATTGTGAAATGTGAAAATACAGTATAACAGTAATATGAATTTTAAATAACTTTCTTTGTCATCATGCTGAATTTGTTTCCATGAATCATCCATGACTCATGTAGATGAAGATCCAACAGTGCAAACAACATCAGTCTTTGGGTCGTTATGTCTGCAAGACTGCAACATTATCAGCAGCTCGAGCCAGAGCCAAAGGCACCAACATATAAATCTTTCTACACTCTGACCTCCACATCCTCTGAAGGTATGTGAAGAAAAACATGAAATATCTTCAGCAACTACTGTCGGAGAACATTTAGCACTTTCTTTTTGTTGATTTCAAGTTCACTTAAACTCAAACCTACATTTAAAGGTCCAGTGTGTAACATTTAGTTGGTTCATTGGCAGAACCTGAATATAATACCAATAAATACATTTTTACATAACCACTTTTAATTTTTTTAAAAAGGGGGTTTTGTAGCCTTAGAGTAAACCTTTTTATATCTCCTTCAGAGTCTTTCTTCATGTTTATATGAAGTCAACTCAGTCCAGTTGCCTATATCTACACTCACACACACAAAGTGCTATACACAAGAAATAAAATACAAATAATAATAATATAATGAAATAATTGCAAAGATAAAAGCTAAAATTGACATTAAAAACACTAAGACATCAATAAGTAAGAACAGAGACACCATGTGGAAAACAGGTAATCGAGGTTTTTCCACTAAGAGCGGCTGAACCCTGGACCTCAGCAGCCTTGAGGGGACATAGAGTTGCAAAGGTCATATATAAAAACAAATAATAAAAACTTGCAGGGAGTCAATGGAGGGAGACCAGGACAATGGATATGTGCCGTCTTTTACATGTATCTGTGAAAAGACAAGCGACAGCACTTTGGACTTACTGCAAATGCTGGATGACTGAAAACCGTCACAGTCAGTGTCATTATTAAATGTCAAACATATATGTTTAAAGATGACTCTTTATTTAGCTATAATTCAGTGGGCTATAGAAGCAAGGGCATTCTCAAACCCACTACTTGAAATGTACGGTGTAATATTTGTTTCTCGACCTCCTACCAACGAAACAGAGAAGGAAGTACCTTGGTGACCAGAGCCGAGTAGCTCATGGCCGGGGACAGACCGATTCCCAGCCTCTGCAGGTAGCAGTAGATGAGGTGAGGCTTAGCAATGAGGCTAAACGTGCACAGGTAGCCCAGACATATTCCAGCCAGGATGATGTAGCAGAGCTCACGGCTGGAGGACTTGACCACAGGAGTGTCCCAGAATCTACAGATCAAGTCAAATTAATTCATTAAATTGTTTCAATGATTATTGCAGGGGTCACAAACTCAAATGACCTGAGGGCCATTGAGTGTCTAGTTTGGTGAGTAGGGGGCCAGCCAAGTGAAAAAAAAGTCCAACAGTGAGAAAATAATATTCATGATGATATTCCACATAATTTCAAAATGAAAGTGTTTGTTTTGAAATCGAACAGTAAATAGTTCACAATATAAACGTATTTTTGATGCAAAAGGAATCTATTAGTTAAAAAAACAGAAATAACAGAAATAACTCATTATAACTTAATTAAGTTGCAGGCCACATGAAATTGACTGGGGGGGGGGCGCATGTGGCCTGTGGGCCATGAGTTTGAGACCTCTGGATTATTGCCTATATTAGGATCAAATTATTTTTGGTTTACTACTTTGAATTTAACAAAAACAAAGTTTTTTATATTAAATAATCTAATTAGCAGCAGGGGATACTTAACACATACTTTTAACACTGACACAAGGACCTAGAGCTGTGCTTTCTAAAGTGCCTCCCACTTTTCAAAGTTGTGGTTAAGCTGTATATAATCATAAAATGTAGCATTTATAATCATTAGCATGATTTAAAAAAAAACAAAAACGTACAAAATTACAACATTCATAAGGATTGATTTGAACAATTTATGGATGATTTATAGATCGCACTGTTTTGTACCATACACATAGCAGAAAGGTGTATTAAACTTGCTTGTTGTTAGTTATAAACAACTTGACAAAATTAAATTAGTAAGTAAACCTTGAGCAACAAGTAGATATAGCGCAAAGAAACCATTTCTAATTATTTATATGCTTAATTATATTGACTTGCATTTTTTTTTTTTTTTTTGAGCAAAGTGAACCAATTACATTTTACAATATAGATATGAAAAGGCCTGATTTCAAATTTAGGTGTTATTTTACTTCTGGTTAATCAGATTAATTCATTTGGTGGTCCCCAGATGATTTTGTATTTTGAGCAAATAAACAACATTAATATAAAAAAATAACTAGATAACAAATAACTTGGATAAAATAAGTAGTTTATGGCGACACTGGCTTGGTCAGAGAATAGACCCAGTGATTTTTAGTTTGTATGTACACAAATGGTAAAACTGTAGTGCTATATTTACTTGATGAAGACGGAAGTAACAAAAAGTGTAGCCATGAGGCCCAGGCATGAGAAGACGACTGCAGCGATGGGCTCTGGATCTCCCCAGCGCACATACTGCACCGGGATCGGCTCACAACCTGAGAGACAGAGAGAAAGGGAAACAGGGAGTGAGAAAAGAAGACAGAGAGTGCAAGTGAAATCTTGATTTACTGTAAAGTGCAATAAATATCTCATTATTACGAGTAAAATCTATAACAACGGCTCATTAGAGATGAGGAAAAGTGCTGTCCTATAGAGGAGGTGTGTCAAAAACAGAGGAAGAGAAATCTTGTGGAGAGAAAGTGGGAAGGAAAAAAGTTCTGGTTGGACTTTGGAGTTAAGAAAGCGACAGCCAAATCCTGTTTCTTGGCAGGGACCTAAAGTCTCTCAGTCTGTCACAGATTGGAAGCTTGTTGTGGTCTGTAAAAGGTTTTTGAGTGCACCATTGATGTGTGTGTGTGTGACCCAGATTTGAAGTATTTTGACCTGTTTGGAAAATTTGCAAAGGAGACATAAATAAACCGTGGTTACCAGTGAGGTCGTCTGTCGGCCATGAGCCCAGGACACAGGCCCGACACGTATACTCATCAAACACAAACTCATTCTCTTTGCAGGGAGTACAGGTCCAACAGCAGCTCACCTCTCCTTTGCGGATCACCTGGAGACACACAGAAACACACACATTGACTTCCATTCATTTGGACAGCCAAGTTGTTCCCAAACACTGGGTCGAGACCCACAGAAGGGTCACAGGAGAGTTTATTTGGGTCACCAAATAAACATGCAGATTTTTTTTCCTGACTTTTACTGAGTATTTATATCTTTAGAAGGGTTCACATCAAGACGGCGACTGGTTGATCTTTGCAAATAAAATGAGGTGTTAAAGAAATGCTCTACTGTGTATTATAAATCGTGTTTTTCCTAGCTCTTACCGCAACCAATTAATGCCTAATCCTAACCTTAACCTAACCACAATTACAATCTCAGCCCTTAATTTAGGACTAAGATTAGGGCCAGGTTTTGAGGACCACTGGTCCTGACAAGATCAGAAAAGGTCCTACAGAGGTAACAAATACAAGTACACGTGGTATAACACATTTCCTTGCCCTGTGACAACCAGATGCCTAACCCTAATCCTTAGCCTAATCATAAATCTTAGTCTGAGCATAACCCTAAAACCAGGTCTTAACCCAGAAACAGTCCCTTAAGGTGTGACAGAACATGAGGACCAGCCAAAAAGGCCTCTCTTTCACATTATGTCCATTGTTTTCAGACACACACACACAGACACAAACTGGTTTTTACTCTATATCTTATGAGGACACATAATGACATTATGCATTGACACCAGCCCTTTACCCTAAGTCCAATTTTAACCCTAAAACCAGGCCTCAACCCTGAAAAATCACTTTAAAGGAAAGAATCTTTTTACATTTTATGAAGGCACACCACCACAGAAAAGATCTAACCTAAATGTGTGAACATTCATACATGACTTTGATGGTGGGAAGAAATCAGAGATCTCAAAGGAAACCCACAGAGACACAAGGAGAACATGCAAACTCCTCATATAAAGTTCCCAGACTGGGAATTGAACCCTGTGAAACAGTGGTGCTAAGCATTAACCCACCATGCCACACCAAAACAATGTCCCCACAAGGTCAAAATGTCCTCACATAAGACAATATTTTACTTTTTTGGACCTCACAAAGATATAAAAAAACAAGCACACACACACACCAAAATGAAAGGGCAGTAGGGTTTCAAAGCTCCAGTGGACACTTCTCTGTAGGTCACATTCATCCTGTAAGCAGAGAAATGAGGAACTGATTTCCCTGTCAGGGGATCAAAAGAAGAAAAGGGCACAGAGCAGAGAATCTCTTTGGGCCTCATAAGAAGAACTTTGCTTTAGTAGCTTTTCAGTGTAGAACTGTAGATGTACAGTGAAGTGCTGTTGCCTGGGACTCGGAGGACATCATCACTACATCTGGTTCAAAAGGCACTATAAATCAAATCGTTTGCTGGAAAGAAAGTGAGGAGTCACTTGCAAGTAAGTAGAATTTTGAGATATTTGACCTTACACAGCAGGAAATTTAAAACTATGAAACTAAATAAAAATAGATTAAAAATGTTTTTAAAATTCAGTTTTCATGATTTTTTTTTAACTTCTCAACTCGTGATGTTTATGTGGATGGATTGCTATATTTACTTTAATATATCTTTAATTACTTGGCAAACTGTATGTAAATGTGTGCAATATCTAGTAATTTCCTGCCAGTTAAATGTTTGGAATTGAGCCTATAATCTGCGTGTTGATCAGAGTGAACATTTTAGGTTTTGGTGGGCTGCCAGAAAATGTTCTGGATTTAAATCAGGCCATGGACATCGTTTGTGTGGGAATGTTGTATAGATATATAGATATAGATATATAGATATAGACTATTGTATAGATAATGAAACCATGTAACAGTCAGCCTACTTAGCAAACAGTAGCACCACCTCACTTAGCTACAACATTAAAATTATGATTATGTATTACATTTTATAACTGAAAAAAAACAGTATATAACAGTTACAAGGCATTTTACCCCATGTGGTGAGGCTTTTACTTGTTTGGGTTTGGGGGGGGGGGGAGTGTGTACTTTTACCAAAGAACAGTACGTTTCTGCTCTGATGGAGAGAAGACTGATCAGAGAGGAAACACGGAAAAGGTCACTGCAGATCACAGAGAGCCAATCAGCTGTTATCTCCCGACGTGGACTGAGCTCTCATACCTGAGGGTGTGCGCACACATCATGAGACTGGAGTTCTGTGAAGTTGCTTCTTCCCAGGAAGTAAGTATAAAGTGTGTGGGCTGGATTAATGTTTGAGATGTTTGGGATGATACAGGGGAGACAGATTGCATTGTTCCTCATGATTCTGACAGGCTGAGGGGAGTATGAAAAACCCAGATGGGAGATGCTTAAAGCCTGAACAAAGAGTTAGCGGTGGAAGACTCCAGGATCTGATTGGACCCGTGTTAGCATTCTAATCCTGAGGGATCAGTTAAAGGCTTCTGTGTGGGACTTATTTGGTAGTTAAAATCTTTTCATAAATTCTCTGGTGTATGTGTCATCATAACAGAACCAGTCATAGTGGCAAAACTTTGCATGACTTTGAATTTAAAATCATTTAATGCTTGTATCAATTTATATGTGAAACAAGGCAAGTATATAAATACATGAAATGTATGTTTTATCTGACCGAAATGTTGAACTTTTCTTTTTAGTGGTATGTTTCCCTATGTTTATGACACGTTCGGCTGTGATACACCAGGGAAGAGGAACATGACTTTTTCATTCCTTATGTTTTGTCCTTATCTAAATATTTTATTATACTTTCTTGTCATATGTAGACCTAATTTCACGCATGTTTTTTTGTTTGCATGTTTAAAGCCTCTACATGAGTTTTATCCACTTTCAGTCAGAAATTTAACAGAGACTCTTTGCACTCAACACAACATAGAGTGAGGCACCACAATGATTCCGCTTGTTCTCCTATAGGTACATTCGACACATTTTTGTTCACTCTTAATTTGCTTATCAGGGAGCCTACTGTAACAGAAAGCCATGGACTACAGATAAAAACTAGCCTTTTTACAGAGATGTTCATTAATAAACACTGTCCATGCCAAATAAACCAGAAATGTACAAGAAATGAATCAACAAGTTTAACCAGTAATACAGTTTTTGACTTTGTATGTCAGAATTGTTGGTGTGTACAGTATGAGTGGCGTCTACCTTGATCTGTGCCTTCTGGCAGGGCTCTGAGCAGAATGACTGGATGATGTCAATGTTGTCGCTCCAGATTTCCTCATCATTCATCTTTAAGCCACCCTGATCCCAGCTTCCCACGGGGATATAAGCAAACGCATCCTCACCTATTTGCTTGAAGTTCATGATTTCATACCTGAGTCACACACAAGTGAGTAATATACACAGTATCTGCATATGCACACATTTATTCTTTCTTTCTGCATCTTCCTCCCCCATTGTGATGCTCACCTGCCCGGTGAGTCTCCATTCTGGTCAAAATGGATCATCTCCCCTGATACGCCGGTGAAGTTGGTTTTCATCAGGAAATCCAGCAGCTTGCGGCCGTCAATGGGCCGCATGTTCTCACACAAACCCTGTGGGAAATAGTGAGCACAGTGAGAAACATAACAGCTGATAGGAAAAGACAAAGATGTATACTGAAAGAAAGAAAAGAGAAAATGAGCTCTGCCATTTGATGTTGAGATCAAAACAAAAAGAAAACAAAAACCAAGCCGAGGCTCCCCAGACCCAACGATCCTTGAGGGACCTGTTATTTTTGTTATTTTCTCATCATGATGTAAAAACTGATGTGTTGGCGAGAGCAGCAGATCCAGAATGTATTCCATTCATTTGTAAATTGTAACACCTCATATGTAGTGTATAGGTTGTAGGTGTGAATACGGTTATTTTTGCATGGAATAGGTTGTCTTCTGATTTTCAGAAAGAAAGTCATGGTGTATCAATGTTTCACTGAAGACACTGATTACACTCTTTTATTTGATAAGTTTTCTTTTAGATGACTGTGCATGAACTCTTGTAAATATTCATTTTGTTTATCTATTTCATAACATCTTAACTAACAATCTTTATTTTGTTTCTTCGCATTCATTGACTGGTTTCTTGATTCCATTTTATAATTTGAAGCGAGATAGATGGGGGTTTTTTTTATTCATTATTTTTTATATTTAGCATGATGTGTGTTGATGCGTAGCTTTTACATTTTGCCATGCATCAGCCATGCTAATAAAGGATTTGAACTTTTAAGAATGTCTTGTTTTTCAGGTATTTTGTTGAAATACTGCTTCACCTTAAATCCTGGACAGAGGGCTTGCTGCATGGTATGTAGGCCGTAAGCCATGGAATAGATGGCATTAATGACGAATCCCATCTTGGTGTCTTGAGCGTATTGGTGACGCAGAGACTCTCTCCCTGTGAAGAACAGGAATATGTTCAGAAGAGTAAACATATTACTGTAATAATAAAATATCAAAGAGAGAGCAGCCTGTAAAAGAGTATAAGGCTGTGTGTGTGTTGTACTAACAGGTGCAGGTGCGGTTGTATGCAGTGCTCTCCAGCGGATGCCCCCTCAGTCTGCACTGGAAGCGGTGCTGCCAGAACTCAGGGAACCAGGGGTTCCTCAGGTTGGCGTCCGGCTTCAGGTTCAGGTAATAATCATCAAACCAGGTCACATGTGCAGACTTGAGCTTTATCGTGATTCCACCTGCTGCCTCCCTCTGGAAGCCGTCAGTCACATCGTACCTGTCTGCCCAGCCGTCACTGGACAGGAGGAGAAGGAGGTAGAGCAAAGGAAGAGGGAGAGCAGGCTGTTAGTTAGTGTAACAGTTTAGTTTCTTTTGCGTCACTGGTACAAGCTTTCAACTCCTCTTGTTCAATCACCACAAGGTTTGCTGTCCCGAACTCCTCCCCCTTTATAGAAAAGCCATAGGGGAGCTGTCGCTTGAAGCACGATGTGAGCGATTGAGAGGCTCATCTCACTGAGCACTCACTCAAATCAGGGACTGGGTGGAGTTATTTTGAAAAGCGTGGGTTTACCCTTTAAGTGCATGCACACAGTGCAATAGTGGGTATAAATGCCCCGTTTCCATATTCTATTAATCATGGAAGCACGCTCCTGCAATGTTTTGAACTGGGTTTGCTGTAACCATTTTAGATGCTAAAGGCTGCTGTTTTATGAATATCACCTTTAATGTACAGAACAGCAGTTTGCTAAGGCAGTAGCCTGGCTAATCTCAACCTAATTTGAGATTAAGCACAGGTCTGGAAAGGGTGTAATCACCTCCCAATTTCAAGCAGCGTGACAAATGAATCAGACCAATTATCGGGATGCGTATGCAGAGTGACGAAAAGAAATGAGCAAAAATCAGCAGTTAAACTGAAAGACAGCTGCTCTTCCGTGACTACCATGTTGGACATATATGAAAGCTGCTAGACGTCACTTCTCTAAAGTCATTGCATTAAGCCGGCCTCTAGTGTGCAAGGTGTTTGTGATTGTTTCCCTTTTAAGGAGATTCTGAAGTTGGCCAAAATGGTGTGCTTGTCTGCAGGGCGACAAGTGCCGTTAGACTTGTCTGGGTTCACTGAGGCCACTAAGGTAGTGTGTGGTTACAAAAAGATTCACAACAAGGAGAGACACTAATAGGACCACAGTGTCCACAGACAATGCAGAAATCTGATCTGCTGTTTACTCCAAAACATTGTGGGCTCAGACTCAACAAGCTTTCATCAGTGTAAAGGTTTCTGTTCTGTCTATTATTATCCATCCCTGTGGACACATGGTGCACAATCAACTGTGTGATTACACCTCTACACGTGTGCAAACATGTAAACACGCACATCTCCCTGACACAAGGAAAATGAAGCCTTCTATTTTTGACGGACAAAAAAGAAAGATAAATAAGTAATTTCTGGAAGACTTCGCTGGAGTTACACAACGGCAGTGTGGGTGTTTTATGATGCCTGGTTCTCTGGTTGAGGTAGGAGATCATTTCATAACACATCCTTAGAGAAGTGAGCACAGAAATTGTACACTGGCATGAAAAAGGCAGGACTGGATATGAAAAGCACGGAGGGCTTTGACTCTGGATAGTTTGAATCACTCTTGATCGAGAGCTCTGAAACCCACACATCGACCTGGGAGGGCACTGTGCTGGATGCAGCGTGTTGCAACACCACCTACGAGCCAGAAGACACACAAGCACTCTCATTTCTCCTCACACAGTACCATGCCAGTCGAGTTTCCAGCTATAGCTCTTTTCTGAGTGGACACCTTATAACCCTGCAGCAGCTGGAACCGTGTCCATTTCTAAAATTATTCTAAAGAAAAGGCAGTAAGAAATAATGAAAAAAATTAAGCAGTGGTCTAAACAGAAAAGAGAAAACAATTCCCACGACCTGAGCAACCTTTGATTGTTGTGTTTCCAGTTTGGTCAGGTGCTCCACTGAATGTAAATAGAAATAATTGTAGATAAATCAGTGTGGGATCATATTGCTTTACTTGTACAATTAGATCAGGAGCAGGCAGACGAAAAATACCCACTGTCAAAGTAAACATCAACAATTAAAACAAAACTTTTTTCTAATAAAAATTAGATTAAATCTCAACAATGAAACAAAACTATCCGAAGATGTAATAAATGAATCACACCGACTAAGAATAAAAGTAGGATTTAAAATAAGGGTTAGCGATGGACTAACAATGCAATCAGTTTTAAATCAGTTTTAGAGTATAATATTTTTGTCATATCTCAAATAATTTAAAAACAGGTCATATTGGTAACAAAAATCCTCCAGATTGATATGGTGTGCTCAGGTAACTAGAATAACATTAAAGGTGATAGGTCAAAAACATCATTATGAGCATAATGATGAACAAACTACTCCCCCCAATATGTAGTTCAAGGTTATTTAGTTTCCTGCTGTCAGATTTGAGCGACAGCCTACATATGTGGCTCCTAATGAGGAAGGGCATTTATAGAACACCAGGGACAAGACTGAGCCAGAGAGCTAAACCTTAAAATAAAACGTTATTCTCGGAGAGAGTGAGACCTCCTGCGATATCAGCCCCCTCTTATTTTTCCTTCCCATGTGTTTTTAATTGCATACATTTTTCTCCGACAAAGTACATCCAGTCCTTAACATGTTTCTGTTTAATCTAAACTATGAATGAGTCAATAAGAATCGAGAGCAAATAAAGGGTAATATTTGCTCAAAATGGCATTGTTTTATACTGCAGTTTAAGTAAGAGGAAGATGCTGCAATGCCAACTCGCATCATCACAGCTTTAGCAATAATTTGTTTTAAATGTACACAGCTACCAGCTTTACCATGTTTTCCTGAGTTACTTTTTACTCACGGTGTCACTATAATATATTTAAATCTGATTTTTGATTCACTCACTGTATTAATTGTATATTGAATTTTAGACCTGAATGTTGTGTTTATGTGCATTTTTGAGAGTTATTGTGCTTCTCCACTTGTCTGCCTAAAAAAAAAAGGGTTTTCTAGCTGAAATACAGTCAAAACTCTGCTGCTCAAATAAAGCATTTTGATTTGTAAAGGTAAATAAACACTAATCGACTCATTAGAAAGTTTCTGATTTAAAGTTTATGGCAAAGTGAAACATAAATACAAAGCACAAAAATACAAAACATACCTTGAGTTCTCATATCGACCACCAAGAAGCTGATGGATATGATGAAGATCAAGATGAAAAGGATGGTGAGGATGATGACGATGATGATGATGACGATGATAATGATGAGATTGTGACACACGACATGTCTGAAGATGTTGGACATCTGAAGTCTGGACTGAAAATTAGAAACATGATGCACATATATTTTGGTTATTGAGTTACAGTCAACACTAGTACAGTAATTACATAGTAATAGTATTGTAATAATTTTGTTTTACTATGGTGGTACTATTATAGTAATACCACCTTATGTGTAATGTAAATTCCACCCTGGTAATAACAATAGTAATAGTGCGACGATGGATTAATTTTATAGTAATAACATGTAATATCAAGGTAATAGCTTGGTAATGAGAATTCCATCAGGGTAATGTCTTTATATTAAAATATTTGGGAATCAGGACAGGTAAGGACCATGCTATATTGTTGAACGTGTCCCATACGCTTTTTGTATTGTTATTACCATGTTATTACATACTGTAATAACTACAATAAATTACAAATTATTACCACTCTATTAACCATGTTGTGAATGTATTGTTAAAATTCCAGAGGTAGAAATATCCACAAGTACACATGCACACACACAAATGAAAGTAAGATTATTTTTTTTCACAATCCCATCTGTCACTGGAATAAACAAAAAAATCATTGATTATTATTATGCTATACATGATTTGTTACTAAACCTGTCGACTAAAATGCTTGGATACAAACACAGTGTAAGTAACACGGAGTGTAAGCACAGAGGGGTCTCGACTTGACTGTCATTGTTTTGTGAAAATGGGAAAATGAAGCTTTTGTACTCACATCTCCCGCTCAATTATTTCACTCACCTTCCGACCAGCAGAAACTCTCCCACCAGGCGCTGCCGCCTCATGGCCATCAGAATGCCTCGCACCGTCATGCCCTCGCAGAAGCAGGCCACCACTCTGGCTTTGGGCAGGTGACCTCGCAGTTTCTGAAGCAGCTTATCGAAGCTCTGCTCCCCTGCGTTGCTGTATATCTTGTCAGAGTGGGCGATGCAGATTCCCTCCTTCGCTGCCATGTCTTTAAATGCCTCCATACCACTCTCTCCATAATTACCTATGGACAGAACCACGCAAATGGAAGGTTTTAATCCTTATTCAATACAACAAACTGTTATGTATTTGTCTTAGTGGCTGTCTCACTTGAACAAGAATTACAGACTTCCATATAATCTGCAGTTAAAAATGTTCTAAGCTATATATATAACCCTTCTAGCCTTTATTTAGTTTATTTTTATTTGGTTTATTTTATTTTGTTTGACTTCTAGTGGAAATAATTGTTGCACTAGAATTTAAATGCAAAAGTACTGTTTATTTTCATTTTCTCTCCCTTTATCATTTTCTATTTTTGTTGATATAATCAATAAAATATAAGTTTACAAAAAGAGAGAACATGCAGTGTATGGGCATTCAAATGAACAAAACCTGTTTGAAAATTTACGGAAACTGTCAATGGAAAATTTATGGAAACTGTCATTGATGAGAGTTTTCTGTTTTGGGGGAAATGAGGTCACCTACTTTCTGTTGCTTTGCATGTTTACTTTCATTTGGGGCGCAACACTGTTCCTGTGAGCATCATCTCCGTACACATATGTGACAGGCTTCCTTTTGTGTTGACATAGTCTTTCATCTGATTTCATCTCATTCTACTTGATGATACTGCCGTTTCTGTTTTTGTTACAATCATTTTTGTTTTATATATTTCATTTCATTCCTCCTCAGTGCCTGAATCCTTTAAATCTTGCATGTGATCAACATTTCAAACTAGGAATTAGCATATATGATACTCAGTGTTGGTCCAATATTGGTCAAAATCACTGGATCAGATGTTGAGAAAAAGAAAGATATGGCTGGTTATTGAGAGGTGGTAAATGCATCAGAATGGATATTGCAATTTAAAAGAGGTAAAAGACTGTGTTTAGACTGACATTAGTATTGCTCAATACCCAAAACTGTGATTACAGTATTGTATCAGACACAAAAATGGTATCAAACCATTTGTAAAAATAACAGTAATTTGCAAACATTTACATAATTACATTTCGGAAACTCAATATTTCATATCAAAACTGCACTTTCTTAGTCGTTCATCAAAGCAGTGTCACTGAATTTTACTGTCAAATTCAATAATGGTATTTACATGACGAAAACAAAAGACAAACCTGCATAAATGTAGGCAGGACATGAAACTGTGGACAAGTAATGCTATAATAATAGGTTTTGAATTTATGCAACAGCCAAATCCAACCATAACTTTTGGATTTACTGTACACTTTTCATCTTTATAGAAGTATCTCATATCACGATAACAATTTTCAAACGCTGTTTTGTGTTTTGCAGCTTATTTGGTGTGAAAGTTGAAAGTCATTCAGCTGCTTATATTATAAGGTCTGTAATGTATGCAAATATCATGTAGTGTAACAGGCAACGGCAAGTGAGAAAGTGATTAAAATAAATAATAATACGTAAGTGTCACAATGTGATAATGAAACATTTGACACAAAGCACACACTCCTACCCTCTGTGTGAATTGCAGACACGTAGCTCCAGTTGTACTTCTTGACAATGTCGACCATGGCTCTGGCTTGCTGCATGTCTGAGGGCACCACCCTCATGAAATATTTATACAGGCTCTGAAAATTCACATTTTCACAAATTCACACACTTCCATAATCATGCATCCATAACAGCCTCTATCAGCTTCGAAACTGATTTAAATTATCTGTATTCTGTATTTTATATGATTTTTCCTTTTGTGTTTAAAGAAATTCTAACATAAAAACACTTTCAATAGATTCCATGTAAAGTGTTGACTCCAAACCAATCCCAAAATGTCTGATTATCCTGGACAAACAGAAGGACACATGTATTTGTATTGGATCTTGGTGCCTCCTTTAATTTATAAATATGCATACTTTAGTTTTGTGTACTTTTATAGTGTATATGAAAATTAATATAAATATGCATTTTCTCCCCAAACAACCTCCATATCATTTGACCCAATGAATTCAAATTGTATGACTATATTAAACTCCCAGGAAATGCCTTTTGTTATTGGATTTTATTCCTTCTTATTTTCTTTCTTTTTTTTTTTTATTTCATATGAATGTTAATATTTTTCAAAAAGTACCCAATTCCAAGTTTTATTAAACTGGATTTTTTGTGTCTCTTGTATGAAAAAGCACCATGTTATGCAGAGATCACCTTCTTTTGTTGGGTGTTATTATCATTCTTCTGATAAAATCCAATTTCCCATGTACAAAGCAAACCTGACTCATATTTACAGTCCAAGGCCAAACTTTATTACCTACAAAGGGAACCCAATAGTCCTGATGGTGATGCTACAGCAGCCGCCAAAAATCCAAATAAAACACTGTGGGATCATGAGAATAGTTGGTTGCCCTGTGATTCGTGATTTAAATTGGTTAACTCGTAGTACCAAATATTTCCAGCATCCATTAGACTTAAAATGTTTTCCATAATGTATGTATACTACTCAACTAAATATATAACATTGTTTTCAGATATTTTAATGCAGAAATGCTACACATTATATCTTTAAATACCTTTTTTTCCCCTAAACCTAAATTTGAATGCATCTGTGGAGTTATCCTACCTTGTCACTGAGATCCATGCTTGTGGCTGAGTAGGCTATCTGCGGGATGTTGAAGAGCTGGAGGAGATTTTGCACCTGAATGGCAACAGAGCTGGATCCTGGACCAATCAGACCCACGATGGGCTTCTTTCCCTGAAAGAGCAAGCTGCCCGCCCCTGCAGCACACCTGCCCTGGTTCTCCTCCTCTTCGTTGGACACGAGAGTGTCTCGAATGAACTCAATGCTCTGCTCCAGTGCCACCGCAGAGTGCCAGCATGAGTCCCTGTGGCAGTGTGGTAAAGATCACATTGTTGTTTTGGGAAACAGAATATTAAAAGTGGTCCATTGAATTCTCTTTAAACACACATTGTGTTGCCTCAGAACCACTTGACTACAAGCCTGCAATCTAAACCTCATCCAGAGCTGATGTGATGTTTCATCAGGATGAGTCATTCAAATCAACCCGACAGCTTTTAATGTGCTTTTAAAACACCTCTAGTTGTGTTGGCATTTCCTCACTGTAGCAGACAGACATTTCCTGGTACATTATACTAACTTGAATAAATTAGAACAACAAATAGCTTGTAGCACTGGTTGTGCAACTGCTATTGCCCCCAATTTATTTTTTTAAAGTTCTCCCAAGTTGACATCAAAAAGATATCAAGTAACAATGTTCATTTATTGTATGTTCCTCTGTTATATATTAAACTAACTAAACAAACTAAAAAAGAAACAAATAAGTAAATAAAACTCTGGGCAACTTTTTTGAAAGGTTAAAATTAATAAGAAAACATACAAACTAACAGAAGTGGTTAGACCCATTTACACCAAAACGTTGTTAATATGTGCATCTTTAATTAAAGTAAAAGATGCTTCAGAATTTTCATTATTTAATCATAATCAGAAAATACTCTGTTCTGTTCTGACCTCTTTACCTTGTACTACCTCCAGTGACTGAGATGTATTATTTATATAAAGAATAAAATCATTACCATACAGTGCCTTGTCACATTACACTAATCCCCATGAATTTTCCTGTATATGTACATTTTAAGTGACAAATAGATTTTCCATGTTTTAATTCCCTCCCTGGTTTATAGAACAGGAGACTCTTTGGTTACCTGTCTTGTCTTAAGTCTTAATTCTGCAGCTACAGTTCCTTCTGTTGTGAGACGACTTGTGTGGACATTTGCCCATTTCAAATCTCCAATCTGTCCTCCCCTGCTGCCGGGAAAACACTCCCCAACTGTACTCCCAAACATTAAAAAAAAAAACTATATTTATCTATCACTGGTCGGGTTGATGGTATGGAGCAAAATACACGTACATAAGAAAAGAAAAAAACAACAGCAGCAGCATTAACAACAACAAAATACCTAAATGATCCCCAGGGATTAATAAAATATTTCTCATTCTGAGTCTGAAGTTAACAAAGACAAATAAATAGCAATTTCAAAATGTGTAATGCAGCAAGACAAGTTTTAAAGTGCACATACTAAGGTACTAATTGTATGGCACATACATTTGTAGGGAGTAAGAAAAAGGCAAATTTCCCTTTTGTGTACAGTTAATATCTGTATACCAGGTGTGTCCAAGGTCCAGCCACCACAACTCAAAAGAGAAAGATTGATAATAGGGACAGATGCTTACAGGGCTACTGAAAACTACAATATTTTTGTGTGATTTGCATGAATTTTCAAAACAGCACTGCCGTTGCTAAGGAGTTCAGTGTAAAGAGACACTAACATGTAAACCCTGCTAATGCATAGGACATGTTGCACAGGAGTGACTGCACAAAGTTGTCAAAGTCATAAAAGAGTCATAATTATAATAAGTATAACAAAATAGTGAATAACATCTGCCCTGAAAAGAAGCGGCAGTTAGCAAATGTTTGTCTGAGTGGCTTGCGTTTAATGACATTGCCATTTGAACAAAGGCAATTGTTATATATTAAATACATTAGTTAAAATGCAGTGCATTTGTATGCAACCTAATTGTGGTTTTATGTACAGCATCATAGGCCCTCAAGTAAAAAGAAAGTGATTGGTCACTAATCAGGTTTGTACTTTGCATATCTATAATAAACAAGTCATCACCGTATAAGATTAAAATATATATGTTGTAAAATATGTTGTAGGTGGTTCCTGACCTGATTTCGCAGCCCAGCGTGATATTTGGCAGGATGGTGGGGTCTGCGTTTATTCGGTCCAGAGTGTGCATCATGGCTTCCACTCTCTGGATCCCATACTGCTCACGCACCGCTCCACACTTTCGCTCATGCACCTGAGCGAAATAGAGCACAGCTGGATTATAATTAACATTGATGGTGGAGAAAATGATCAAGCATAAACAACCTCACACGCAGCGTGTACCTTGTCTGCAGGTGGTTGGTGGTGAACAGAGAACAGAGCTCCAATAATGATGTCACCTGGGATGTGTGCCAATACTCTTCTCTCATTGTTCTGGCCGTTGACCCCGACCTGGTGCTTTAGGCCGAGCCAGCTCACATCAGGCATCAGTAGAATGAAGACAACCAACCACCTGACATGTAAAGCCAGTGTTTTCCTCTTTACACCTCCTGCCATCCTTTGCCTCTTAGAGCTGAGGTTCTGATGAATGGTTTGTCCTTGCATTTCCAAGGGTAAGGGTTAGTTTCCTGATAAAAAAGGGATAGGAATAGGAAGTAATAATCTTTATTTAATGCACACTTATCAAAACAATGTACAACAGAGCAAGAAAAACAGAAAAACTATAGAAACAGGATGAAACCCAATATTCAGTAAAACAAACAAATTTAAAATCAACCAGAGAGGAGAAATTGAAAACTATGATTAAATAAAACAGGTGGCTGGATAAAATCCGATAAAATCCCAACAGGCTTTTACATAAAGTCTTAAATGAAGACACTGATTCAGAATTATTTCCTTGGGGCCCTAATTGTAAAAGATCTGTCACCTTTAGTTTTTAACATGGAGTCTACAACTAAGAGAAGCCTGGTGCCCAAGCATCTCAATTTACATGTCAGTTTATATGGGATTATAATGTCTAAAACACTGTATAATCTGGAGCCAGGCTATACAGTGGTTTAAAACACTTCATAATATCTTTAAAACAATTCGAAAACAACTTACACACTCCATGCTTCACCATAAACATCTTATTCATTCCAGTCTACATATTCATTTTCAGGAACAGCTATAAAATATTTTGAATATTGGGAAAAATATGAATATTCATTAACAAAACAGCCAAGTCGCAGTTGCTACTGATGAAATGAAGCTGCAGGTGCATCACTTCACATCATTTATAAGGTGAAATTGACATCTGGGCTGCTGTTGCACTGACATATAAATAATAAAGCTCATGTATCTCACCCGTATTGAAGCATTCAGTCAATATTATGAGATCGAAGCACAAAATCTACCAGAAAACTTCAGCTTACCTCGCTTCTGCCAGCTGCCTCACTGATGCCATCCTTGTGAAGTGCATCTCTGTCATGGAGGATCAACAAGAAAAGAGCTGCAGGTTTCTTCTCAGGCTCAAACTGGTGCCTGGCTACAGCAAACTGCAAATAGCAGCAGATAATGTAGACTGTTATTGGAACATGTTTGACTTACTGACGCACATGACGAGCCCAGGCCCTCCTCCTCCTCCTCTTCCTCCTCCTTCTGCTCCTGCTTCTCCCTCTCCTCTACGTCCTCCCACTCTAAAACAGTGGGAAAGTGCGGCGCATCAACAGTGAAAGCTCCAGGAGGCAAAACCCATGAGAGGAGAAGAACAAAATTAACATTAAAGTGAGGAAACAAGTGAGGACTAAAGTTTGAGAATTTATTTAATCAAAGGGATGAGACAGTAACTATTTTAAGCAACAGTTGTGTTCATTAGGCTGCAGATGTCTCTCTCTGTCTCTCTCTCTGTCTGTGGGCGGATGGTGAGTTACAAATGTGACACCCTCACTTCCACTGACCCAAATTCATCGAATCTCTCACTCTTTTAATGTAAAAAGAAACAATCAATTTATTATTAATCACATTGGAAGGTCAGTCATGCTTTTTTATCACATGTTTGAAGTCTCAAGTAACATCCAGCTTCTCAGATGAAGAAAAACTTCAATATTACATTCAGTTCAGTATTTACTATAATAGATTTGACACCGTCACTTGATTTGATTTGAAATTTTTACACCTTTTTTTGATGTCATCAGTAGGTAGATTCTTACCAAAATATAAGGGGAACATACTTGGATGAATGGCTGATGAAAACATAACCTCTTTGGCGGCGGTAAAAAGATGGAGCCATACGAGATACCATTCAAACACTTTGTAACTATGATGTATTGCATTTTTGCAAACTGCTTTACAACGTAGAAAAACAAAATAGAACAATTGCACGGTTTCAAATTAAACCTACAAATCCAGCCTTTGAAGAGGCTACAGGTTACACAGCAGTCCCAGCTGTTTATTTACATTTGCATCACCAGAGATTTGCCCATATTTGTAAGGCTGTTGCAGACAAAGAAGCAGATGGAGTACTGGGAATTTATGACGCTCAGATGCTTGTAAGACATGTGATGCCAATCCAGCAATAACAAAGTCTTGGTTGTTGTGTGTGTTTACGGATGACTAATAAAGTCATTTTCAGACACATGACTAAAAAGATTTTGCATACTTTCTTAGAATCAAATAAATTGACAGTAACTTTAAGGGACAGAGAGAAAAGGAAGGTATAGATAATCACATGGCACCCTCTGGTGGTTGCCCCTACTTTATTGTTTTTTTTCCCTGTGACAGTCATATGCAAATGGGTTAACTGTCATTGAATGATGGAAGGTCTCAGGTGTAAAGACAGTCTTGTGAGAGACATCAGATTGTTCCTCTGAAAACCACTTTAAAATCTTAAAACCGCACTTCCCTAACACATGCACTTTGGTAAGAAAGTATGCTTTGTTGAATGTGCTTCAGCTGATTCTTTGTTGACTGATTTCATCTACGCATCTTTGTGTGCATGTTCTACAATTAGCAGTAATTTTGTCTGTCCTACTTTATGAGAAAAGGAGGAAAAAACCCCAAAGAATAGTGTAGTAAATATAAAGTAATTAATTTGTATCATTGGTAAATATATCTGAAAATACTGGGTAAGATCAACTCTCCGCTTTCACATAATGTGCTTTTTGTTTCTGTGGAATCAGGGATGTCGTGGTGATTTTCATACCATAATGCCAGAAAAAACTATTTGCTTTATTTGTGTGTGTGTGTGTGTGCGTACTTGTACATGCATCTTTGTGAGGACCAAAAACTTCGAAACCACAGGAAGTGAGGACATTTTATGAAAGTGAGGGCATTCTGGCTGGTCCTCACATTCTGTCACACCTTAAAGGATCTGTTTATAAGTTAGTTTTAGGGTTAAAACTGGGTTTAGGTTTAGGTAAGGGACAAGGGAATGTGTAATATCTACAGTATAAATGTCCTCACGAAGAATGCTCTACAACAAAGGCGTGTACGAGTGTGTGTGTGTTACCTCTTTAGGAACTTTTCTGTCATAAACACAGACCTTGTCAGGACCAGTTGTCCTCATGGAGACTAAAACCTGGTCCTAATGAGGCAGAACCTAATTTGGGGATTGAGATTTGTGGTTAGTTTAAGGTTACAGGGTTAGAGGATAAGAGGGATAAGCCAGAGAGAAAGAATATTTGTTCTGTTTCTTACTTTCTTCTCATGAGTGATATAGTAAAAGCAGACATAGTAGAAAATCACAAAATACAAACACTACAAATGGCAAAAGTGTAACAAAAAGTGTTTGAAGTCAGGCCTCAGCCAGGTATGTGAGAAAAACAGTTTCCCAAACTTTCCTATATGAATACCCACTTTTCAAAGAGGGCAAACTATCATGACCCAAATCACAATATAATTCGTGATGACGGCAAATTTAAGAACAGTGTAATGTAGCAACCGGTTTACAGCCATTTTTGAATTGGTAAACGAACCATTTCCAAGAAATGTTTGGTGTTTGTGACCTAAAATAAAGGTTTTGGGAATCACTATGACGAACAGCCTTATCTGTATCTTTAGGCTTCATGATCAGGATAATGGTGATATTAGGATTTCATTAGGGGCCCTAAGAACACAATCCAGTCAACTTTAATGCATTTTCTTCAGTCAGTGCTGCTGTCTGGAGATATTGGGGGTTAAACTGCCATTCATAGAAACAAAGCTTCACCCCGAGGTTAAGTAGCATGTGATCTGCTCAGTAAAAAGGGAGGAGGGGGTGCATGCAGAAATATGCAGTATTTAAGCGAGACAAAGCTCACATTAGTTCTTACGATAATTGCCGTTTTCTCGCTGTCTAAAGTAAAATCTATCGTTACAATGTTTCCACTGATTATAATTAATTTCATGCTCTATGTTGTACCCAGTTATCAACAGTTCCCGCGTCTGTGCGCCACGCAGGAGGCCCTGCGCACCAAGGAGTGCTGTCCGACTTGGGAAGGGGACAACTCGCCCTGCGGAGTCAACTCGGGCCGAGGCCAGTGTGAGGATGTCAAAGTGCCAGAGCAGCCCGACGGGCCGCAGTATCCTTTCTCCGGGCTGGACGACAGAGAGAAGTGGCCTCTGGTTTTCTACAACCGCACTTGCCAGTGCGCAGGGAACTTCATGGGTTTCAACTGCGCGGACTGTAAGTTTGGCTACTTTGGCGCAGACTGCAGTGAGAGGAGAGAGTCTCTGAGGAGGAACATTTTCCACCTGTCCAGGTCAGAGAGGATCAGACTGGTTTCTTACCTGAACTTGGCCAAACAGACAGTCAGCCCAGACTATGTTGTAGCCACCGCCACATACGCGCAGATGGAAAACGGCTCCAACCCGATGTTCGCTGATGTGTCCGTGTATGATGTTTTTGTTTGGATGCATTACTACGTGTCCCGCAGCGCGCTCCTGGGGCAGCCCGGAAACGTTTGGACCGACGTGGACTTTGCGCACTGGGCGCCTGCGTTTCTGCCCTGGCACCGCGTCTACCTGCTGCACTGGGAGCATGAGATCAGGAAGCTGACCGGAGACATGAGCTTCACCATCCCGTACTGGGACTGGAGGGACGCGCAGGACTGCGACGTGTGCACAGACGAGCTGATGGGGGCCCGGAGCCTCCAGGATCCCAATCTGCTCAGTCCTGGATCAGTCTTCTCATCCTGGAAGGTAAAAACACACAAACAAATTTTTCCGACTTAATTTATTTGTCTGTTTTCGAGGTGCACTGATGATTTGAACTGTAATGATTTACAATATAATGTATTAGCCTATTGTTTTCCTCTTATTGCAAAAAAATAAAATAAAAAATAACAGCTAGTTATAGCCAGACACGATTTTTTTCTGCGTGACCGAAATTTTAAATATTTGCTTCTATAAATTACTTAATTAAAATACTTTCCTACCATACATTTATGTATCTATTTATACACGTGATCTTTTGTGTCTTCTAATATCCTTTTTTACCGTTAACCATTTGAACTGTGTTTTATGTATATACTCTAAATAAAAGTCACGTGTATTACATTTTAAGGTTGTGTTCCCAGGTGTACACATGCACACAATATGATCACTTCGTGCATCATAAATAACAAAAGTGACAAGGGTGTAGGTCTCTGGCATGAATACATGCACGTGGACATGCATAATAATAATAATAATAATTCAATTTATTTAGTTTTTTCCAAAATTTTTCGCTACTTTCTGTGTGTTTGCATCTGCAGGTCTTGTGTTCCAGAGTAGACGAGTACAATGCGAGAGGTGTGCTGTGTGACGCAACACAAGAAGGACCAGTGCGTCGTAACCCTGGAAACCACGACCGCAATTTGGCAGAACGATTACCAACTTCGGATGAGGTGGAGTTCACTGTCAGTCTGACCAACTATGACACTGGAGCCATGGACCGCAGCGCTAACATGAGCTTCAGGAACACTCTGGAAGGTCAGAGGCACAAGACATAAGACACAATAGAAAACAACACGATACATACAACATGATAACAGATGATACACTACAGTGTGAAAAACAAGGCGTTATTTTAATCCCCATGGGGAAAAAAGTAGCTACAGGAATACAACAGATACAAAATATAGACATATATATATGTAGTACAATATACAATTATGAATATACACTGTAAAATGAATGGTTTTACATACATTGTAAATTACTGGCAATAAATTACTGTATCATTTTACAGTAAATTGTTTTCATTATTCCAGCAGATTTTTCCATAATGAATTTAACAGTAAAGTTCACACAAAAAAATCATATTACAGGAGTTTCTGGTAATAGCCTCCACCAAACACAAGAACACAGTATTATATTCTAATTATTAGTTACTAATTACTACATTAGTAAACACAGTAGTCCTTGGCATATGTTTGTAAAATTCAGGCATTAGTACTTATCATCGGAGGCGAAACTGGAATGACGTCATCTCCCGAGTTTGCCGCGTTTACCAAGATCCATGCTGAGAAGTCGGAAACTTAAACGTATTTCGGGTTAGCCATTGTTAGCAATACCGTTCGATAACTAAGTTCTACCTGTTACTATGCACAACCAACAAAAGTCGTGTCTCTTACATAATATATAAAGCCGACATGTGTTCGTTCGTATTACAGATCCCTGGTGGTCTAGTGGTTAGGATTCGGCGCTCTCACCGCCGCGGCCCGGGTTCGATTCCCGGTCAGGGAACTTGCTTTTTTTCCCCCCCCCATTTACTTCTGTGTGTCAAGTGCTATAACCAAGGGTACCTGAATTTGATAGCAAATAAACAGTATTAATAAGGTTAGTGTGTTTACATTTTCAAAAATCACTGAGTAAAATCAAGCTTTTAACATTAAAAAAAACTGCAAACAAAATGGATCCAAAATGATCTGTTTAAACCAAAATAGCAAAACAAGAAACAATACAAACTTGTTAATCCGATTATCTTTGAAATTATTTGTGTTTACTGAGTTGATACTCTTGTCACTGTAGGGAGAGTACATGCAAAGCCTAGCTGGTATCTGCTTGTAATCCCTGAGCTCCACTGAAGATGACAATTCTGGCAAGCTAACATACAAGGAAACTAAAGTATGCATAACTAAATGTGTAATTTTTAAAATTGAATATCACCACAAAAGTGGTGAAAACTATTCTTGCCTAAATAGTAAGGACGACACTAAAAAATATAACAAAACACACTTTCGAGGCTCTATAAATGGAATAAGATAAATCTTATCTTTGTACGTGATGATGAGCAACAGCTGATCTTGCAGGATTCGGGGATCCTCAGACTGGCTCAGGGAGCAGTTCTCGTTTGGGCATGCATGCAGCTGTGCATGTGTTCATGAACGGTTCTATGTCTTCGGTGCAGGGCTCTGCAAATGACCCCATATTCCTTCTCCACCATGCTTTTGTCGACAGGTAAGAGAGGGCAAGTGCACAAAAGACACAGTACAAATAGCCACTTTTACACAGCGATCGTTAGATTTGTTTTCCCCGTTTCTCTACAGCATTTATGAGCAGTGGCTCAGGAGGCACAGGCCATCTCCATCCCAGTATCCGGACTCTAACGCTCCTATTGGGCACAACAGTGAATATCACATGGTGCCCTTCCTGCCTCTACACCGAAATAGAGAATACTTTGTTTCCAGCAAGGACCTTGGATACGAATACTCCTCCCTGCTGAATGCCAGTAAGTTCAATTCTGGGGACTGGAGATTTTCTATTTTCATGAGCACACAAGGAGGGCTTTTAGTATTTCCCATTATGTGTGTTAATCTATTTTTCTCTATTCTCCCTCTGCATACTAAGAAACTGACCCACAGGAAAAAAAAAAAAAAAAAACATAACAATAGCTCCTTATCTTACACAGATAAATATAAAAGGATAATAACTTTACCTGTGCAGATTTGATTACTTTTAATAAACTACTTACTTTTTATTACTTTTTTGATTTTTTAATTACTTTTAACCCTAACCCTACCCTTCCTGTTCTCTCCAGATCAGAGACTGGCAGAGTCCATGCGTCCGTACCTGGAGGAGTTGCAGGACGTGTGGCCTTGGCTGCTGCTCGCAGCGCTTGTTGGGGGGATTGTAGCAGTGGGAATCGCTGCTGCTCTTCTCACATCCAAACACAGATCCCGAGTTTCGCCGTGGCCTAAGAAGAGGAATCAGAACCTTCTTTCAGAAAGGCAACCACTTATCTCAACCAAAGACAACGTGGGAGCTGACTACCAAACAACTATGTGAAATCAGCCAGGACTGCATGTTTAAGCCAAATCTCTGACTCTTTTATAGATTACATTAACTAAAGCCGTTAGAAAAGTGTTCACTCAGGTGTCATTTTCCCACTGATGCCGACTGAAGCTGAGGTCGATAGACACCCTCATGAATCGCAGTCATTTGACCCATAAGTGAATGTCAATTAAACACATTCCCACTGGCAAAGAACCCATTTAAACTCAGAATTAATTATTCTTTTGACCAGAGGGAAAGGGGTTTACCGTATCTTAAATGTACGTTTGCTTAAAGGGAGGAGACTCCTCAAGTGAAAATCAAAATATATATATTCAAATGTTGCCAATAAACCCTCGTAAATGGAAAATGCTGGGCCTTTAACGGTGCCATTATCTGTAAAGAACATGCATTACCCGTTTCCTCATTTCTTTTTATCACCTTAAACTCCAAATAAGGTTCCACAATATACCACTTAAGTCAGAAACTATATTAAGGTATTTTTGATGAATCAAAAGTGAACCAGTGAATACCACTGTCATTCAGAATAAGTTACACAAACCCCAATATGTGAGAGTTGACTGAAACACATTTCATTGTTATTTAATGCACTTGGCAAGAGAATAAGGTGATAATGCCTCCTTACCAAGGTCTGACACAAAGTCACATCAGGGTGTTAGTTTAATATTCAATCCTGAGTCACGTATTCTTCTTAAAAAAAAAATAAAAACTTTTAACCTTTGTAAAAGTCACTGAAATCCCCAGTTCTGTTTCAAAACCTTCACTTGAAAGGTCACATCAACTTATTTCACGAGTGCCATTTCAGTTCTCAAGGTCCCAATGGTTGGAAGCTTCTGGAGTTAAGATCACATGAACAGAACCAGTGTTTCTGAGAATCTACTCCAGGACCGCACTGAAATTATTCACAGCAGGACACGCCGGTCATCACATAAATCACCCCAATTATAAAAGTTTGACACACACAATTTGTTTGTGGCAAGATAAATTGGATTTCTAATGACTTACTCACCCTTATGTCGTGGTCTCATTCAGCCAAATTTATTTCATACATTCCAAGCCTTGACACATGCTGTTGCAAAAAAGTAATTTTTCTTTTGATTACACAGTACTTAGCTCAGAATACTTTGTATTCAGATGCCATTCTGCAGCAATACAGTAAACATTCTCATTATAAAAATGGTGCCGTTATGTTTTGACAAAAGAATTAGGGCCAAATATTGCATTGATCATTTGGAGGTAAAACGTAAAACATATGATGATTATAATTATTAAAAATCTGGAGAAAAATGTACAATTTGATTGTGTGCGACAGTTGGTGCAGGCATATAAAACACCCAATTTATAGATTTGATAGTCCCAATGCACTATAGCGTATTTATTATAACACCGTTTATTTAGAATTAATTATTTTTTATTATTCTAAGTGGCCATTTTTGAAATTTAAAATTGCTACGGTGACAACAGTGCAGCTTCATTACACAAATACAGGCAGATATCTAAGAATAAAGCATTTTACATAATGTGATAACTAGTGGACAAAATTATAGAATAAGTTACACAACGAATGGAACCAAAGGATGGAATGAAAATATATATGAAAAAATTGCAAGAATGCCACATAACAATATGAACCAAATTAAAGAAAATGGAATCAAACCGTGTTGAAACAGAAGATGGTCACAAGTGTGGTCCTTCGGGATGAGCAGCCGACATGAAAGGCTTTATGGGTGTAAAATTAAACATGGTCACAGTCGACCCTCGCCTCATTGTGTGACGTCACTCAGAGCAGTTCACGAATGTGTCACTGTCTGACCCGAATAAAGGTCGGGTCAGACGGTCCCCCTCCTATTCACACATTACATGAAAATCGGTTGTAAAAAATATTGGATTCTTTTGATTATGAAACAAATAATAATGAATAAGGTACAAGAAATGCAAGTGACTGAGAAAAAAAGTGATTTTTTTTTTAGCTGTGGCTGTAAATGTCGAGGAGAAGAGGCCAAAGTTCCCTGTTGGCAAAAGAGAAGACTCTTTAACGAGGTAAAGAATTGAATGTGTGGCCTTAGATTTGAAGAAAGGTGGACAATATGTTTAGTTTTTCTGGTGTAAATCCTTATGAATTCTCTTCATCTTCACTGTCGTCCTCTTCATTTTCCTTTTCGTTCTCCTTGGGCGGGGGGATGGGGGGAGGAAGGTCCAGACGAGCCCACGACATGGCCTCGGATTTCTTCATGGCGACCTCGATCTTGGCTGCCATCATGTTCACTTTACTTTGACTCACATCTATAACCTACAAGGAAAAAAGGGAGTGTGTCGAAGAAAGAAACTGGTTAAAACGAAATTCATGAAAAGTCACACAGACAAAACAATAATCCAACCAAAAAGCTGATCCAATTATTTTCTTATCTTCAGCTTGGGGCTGGAAAAACAATCCAAACTAAATTGATTGCCTCTCACTTTTACCCAATATGAGGAGGAGAAAAACAAGAGCAGCATAGTTATTTTGGTATAATGTGATCCCAGATAAGCCAGATGTCTGGCAAACAGACTTAGTTATGAGCAGCCATGATTCAATTAGTGTTGAATATTCAGTAGTGCTGTCAGACATGCACTGAGGTTCCGGAAATTGTACAAAGAAATTGTTTGCAAATTTGGCTCTGGACTCTGACTGGAACCTTCTCTGAGTTAGCTTTTGTGAAAAGTGTAGGAAAATAGGAAAATAATGAATGAATCTTTCCCATCTGCATGCCTGATCCAAACACCAGCCCTCAGCTGAATAATCTTTAAGGGACATACAGACCACATTTGGGAGAATCCTTAGAAGTTTTATTTATCCTATTGCTGTTTTGTCTTTTGGGTTGCAGAGACAAAACAATCAAAACGCCACTCTCGCATTTTTGTAAATACAACCAACATGCAACTTTAGGAAAATGATGATGTCACAGCCTGCGTTTGAAGTTAGTACACCACACATATCTCAGTTTTTGGTGTATTTCTGTGGCATTATCATTATAGCGCCACAAACAGGCCTGTGTGTATACTTCAATTTTTCCGGTCAATTTGTGGGGTTTCACGTGCATTAAGACATTTCTTGAAGCACTGCTTTATTTGTGGGGAAACTTTTTAAGAATGAAAAGAAAAATGATTGTACAGGGGTTTGGTTTACATGTGGACAGGGCCCAAGTTCTCCTATTGTTCTGAATGCAGACATTGCCACACTGCTTTATTCCCTATGTGAACAGCAATCTTCAGAAATTTAATATTCCTCTAGTTTTCCTCTTCTAATATTCCTCTGGAGTTCATCTTGCAAAACCACTTAAGTTCAAGTAATAAAGGAACACTAACTATGATGATTATAGTATAATAAGCATAGTAAGTATTATATTGTATGTAAGTATTATATTGTGGCATCTTAGAAGTTATACAAACACAGTTTATATCTGGTTCAAAGTGATGGTGTACTTACTCCCCACAAGCTGATTTTCTGCTCAAATTCCTTCTCTCCCTCAAATATAATGTGTATGTTCAGCTGGAGCACAAAAAAGAAAAAAATTTGGTTTGGTTAAAAAAAACAGAACACAATCAAAGATTAAGCGGTTTAGATTTGCTGAGAAATCATATGACAGATTATTATGTCCCTCACCGTGGTGCTGTTTGCGTCTACATAGCTTAGCTCTGGTATGGCATTCTTGGCATAGATGGAGATGATAACCTGCGACCCGGTCTGGTGCCAGTCGAATCGACATGGAACCACTTTCTTTCCCTGCAGGGAGATGTAAAAAATGTTCTATTAGTCTGTGTTGACAAAGAAACGCAGTGACAATCACTTGTCGTGAAGCGGTCACACCTACCGCATCTTTTTTCCTCCATAAATGTGTTCCCTTGGTGCAGCCTTCTTGAGAGAGGAAGGTGTTAAAGTCGGAGGTTTTCCTCTTACAGCAGCTCCAGTATTTCATCCTGGAGACACAGGAAAACACACATGCAGCCTCTGGATTTGTAGCAGTCAGTAACTTGTCACTCAAGAGAAGCAAGATACAGTATGCACCACAAGGAGGAATAGTTTTCAACAGGAAAATGCTTGTGTTGCCCTTCACACTTCTTTTACAGGTAACAGGGAAAATCAACTGTTTCATATAAGTACAGTGAAAATCACTGGGACACTGAGTTCTTTAATAATAATTCTTCATATAAAAAGGATCACAGGTTCTTACCCTTCATGGAAAATGGGACATCCAGCATGGTACATACACACATCAGAATCACTTGCAGGTCCTTCAAAACTCTGAAAACAACAACAGTAGATTGTTTGTGTTATCAATAATATAATTAGGAAACAATTTTGAATGTAGTTCTTGTCAACTTCAGAAAATCTCAGTTATTTATTACACAACCACAAGTCTTACATGACCTCTTTAAAACTTATCTCGAAAGATGAATAGTGCCAGGCAGAATATTGCCCATTAAGCCTTAAAGTATATTTTACAATATTAATTTAATGCTACAGTGGAATGTATGAAAAAAAAAAATATATATATTATACTTCTTCCTCTTTTTAAGGTCAGGAATAATTATAAAAAGTAAAAAAGTATGGACCCACGAAGCAGCCCTTATGAAAACATTTAATCAAGACTTGTTCAAGTCCAAGGTTATTCTTAAAACCTGTTAAATTGTCTTTAAAACTATTCGAAATACCACCCTTGCATCGATTTCATACACTAGCTCCCCCTCTCCACCTCTTCTTCTCCATTTCTGGTGAATTTGTGTTGCAGCATTGTAGCGCCATATATAGACCTGCCATATATACCACAGCCTTTAGAGTCATCTTCAGGGTTCTTTTTGTGTATTAAGTCATTTCTTGAAACAATGCCATGTTGAAGGCAAAAGTTTGGTTTCCATGTGGATAAAGGCCTGAGTATGAAATTCAGATTTATATCCGTAACAAAGCAAACGTGGAGGTAGAGGAGCTAAATCCATTCTTCCTTGATCTTCTTCTGGTGCCTTAGATTAACATAATTCTTTCTAATATTTATAAAATTATCAATTTTCCATCTAACCCCCCTCCCAAAAAAAAACATGGCTGAATTATTTTCTGTGATTAATAATATTTGTTTCTTTACCACGTTTCAGTTCCTTTAATTTAAAATAAAATGATGGATACTTTTAAGTGCTAAGTGAATAATGAATAAAGAAACTGTGTGGGGAACATAAGCCATTAAACATACAGTCCCACAAAGAGCCTGAAGAACAAAAACATTTATTAACTGTCTAGCCTTAACTGTACGTGAATTGAATTTGATGCAAGAATTAATTAAAATATTAAATTTACTGCAGTCAAAGCCTCACAAAATGATGAGATTTTGATACATTTCAACAAAATGAAATTGTTCCACTATTTTTTTTTTTTCACCCACAATGACCTACTTTGGTGCACCCTCCATTTTTACAGGACGTTCCAATCTTGATCTCGTCGCCGTCTTCCTCTATAAAGACAAAGAAACAGATGATCTGACAGCCAAACTTTGAGGAGCATTGAGAGAAATTACGTTCAGTAATGACGCATTGTCCCATCCCTTGCAGCTTTTACTCAAGTGTGTTTGTGTGTGTGCGTGCATGGTGGTGGGGGCTAATTCCCAGTGGTCATCCATTAACTTCTGCTGTCAGCATGACCTGGTGAAGGTGGATGGTGACCAGCATGAAGGTGGATGGTGATCTATGATGAAAAGGTACCAGAGACATGTAGGAGGAAAGAGGAGACAGATGCAGGGATGATAAGAGTCAAGTCCTCACCTTTCTTCTCAGCTGCATTTTCAGTCAGCTTCAGCCTTTCCAGAGCCTGCTTCAGAGACGCAGCAATTTGATGCCGCAATCTCACCATCGGTTCATCGGCACTGAAATGGCAGCAAACTTATTAGTCGTGAAACAACAACAATGGCAGAGACAAAGGATTAGGTAAGTTAAAACAATTTCTTGCTACGTACTTTAAATAAAAACAGATTAGTGGCAGAATTATTCAAAAAGTATGACTCTGGCACTAAGGGCTAAAAGAAAGACCAGTACGCTACATAAAAGGATTTTTCACAGTTCAATAGTAATCTCTTCATTAGTCCAGTGTCTTTTGAACTTTGGTGAGAGGTACCATGGGTAAAAGACTGGAGACACCTCTGACTGTTCTTTGGATCTTCTCTCAGTATATGTTTGATGATTTCACTCTAATTTAATGTCTGTAAAACTGTACCTATCCTTTTATGCATTTGATATGAAACCAGAGACATTTAGTCTTAATTTGAAGCCGAAATACAAAAATACAGAATAAAAGTGAAAGTCCTGCTGTATATTGATGGGATAAAGCTTGTTCCTTTAGGCTTGTTTATTTTGATACCTTGAGATGCCAAATCAAGGCGTAGACATAATCACATATTTTTGTACAGGGTAAATCTACAAAACCCTGTCTGCTTGGGGAAACTGTGCATGCACTAAGAGCTGAGGGCTTTCCTGTAGTATTGATCAGAAAAAGAATCCAAAAAAAATTGAAGATAACCTTGGTCTTTGTATCGCTTCCTGAGGCTTTGGTGCGGAGATGATGTACTCATTAAACTTTGGTTTTTGGTCATCTGTCTCTTTCTTTTCTCCTGATGATGTCACGTCTGGTTTCACTGGCTCGGGCGGCTTCTCTTTGTTATGGGGGCCTTTGGTGCAGCCCTGTGAGGAGAAAACCGACCACAAACAATGAGTTCACACACTGCTCAGCCCAGCATGGCCACAGTTATGAAAACAATAGACAATATAAACGTGAACACAGAGGATTAAAGAGGATGAAGTAAAACTGTGTGACTCACAGCGATGCTGAGGAAGTCTGAGAAGTCTGTTGTTCTTCTCTTGCAGCAGGACCATCCCTGGAGGAAGTTTCAAAGAAACTAACTTAAACTGGAAGAAAAAGACACCAAAACACAAGCTGACTGTGCATTTTTCAGACATGTTACCTTCAAAGCATCATGGAACACAGGGACTCCTGGGTGAAAGGTGCAGCCATCTGTGGAAAGAAAACAACAATTCATTAAGAGGAAAAACATGACAATATTGTAAACAGTGAATACTTAATTAGCTACTGATTTGTAGCCTTCATGCTTTTATTTATTTTTAATAAAACTCTAGAATCTAAAGAATGTAAATTATGTGGATTTTAGTCCAAAAAAAAAAAATCAGACTACCTTAATTCTGTCAGATTGATTATTTAATACATAATTTAAAAACAGCTGTATGGTTAAGAGAATGATTTACAATGTTGGGAATCAGCAACAAATGAATCAAAAGACACTCAAAGATACTAAGTTCAATTGTGGACTATAGTGTAACAGATTTGTCACCTCCCCCCAAAAAAAACAAAGGACCAAAAAGTGTTGTTTTTATAGGCATCTGTTATTTTTCATGTAAATGTAAACTACACTAGACGTAAAATGCATTCAGTTATTTGCATTGTCCTTGGCAGGGGCGGCAAAACAAAACACATAGTGAACATATTAAGCACAAGACAAAAGACAAGATATTGTAATCAAGCTTATACGTTTGTTGGATAAGATTGTAGAAGTAAATCATAATATAGGATTTGCCTTAAATGAAACATACAGCACGGGTTTTCAGTGTAAAATGAGGGAACATTCTTAAAAAGACAAATCACTGTATAATGAATAAAGAAATTCAGTGGGGTGACAACATAAATGAGGCATTTTCCATGATACAGAACAGCCCAGGCTGTCTCCAGTCTGTGCAAATGCCATAGATATAGATCTGAGACAGGAAGGTAATGATAATATACTCTGCTGTTATGAAAAGAGGCATCCTATTAAAATGGAGATTAGCCTCGACTCCTGTATGAAGTATCTGGCATAAATTACAAATGAAAATAAGAGGCTTGCTGGGGTATAAGACAATGTTACTTCCCTTAGAGTTATATTTAGATTAAAAGGCTTTATAAAAGTCTCTTGAGAAAATGAACTAAAGATCAAGAACTATCTCTAAGAAAGTATCACAACCTTAGAAAACCATGTGTGTGTTATTTTCCTGATAGTTTGTTACTGCACTTCTTGAAATATACAGATTTAAAATTAACAGAATATGTTACCATATTAAAGTGTGAGAAAATAAAAGAGAGCATTGTCTGGATTTTTAATCTGCATATCTTGACCATGGCCTTTACCGAATGTCTGGAGGATGTGTTTGACAGACACATAAAAAAGCAACAAGTATTTAGCTATTGTCATAAACAGGGACACTCACTTTAAACTTATGATGACAATATGAATTTGGCAAATAACTGCTTTCACTTCCACAGATTACCCCTTGAGTGCTAGTAATGGTAGTTCATACTTTTTGGATTTCCTCAGGCATGAGACCATGTAAATGTGAGAATCAGAAAGATCATGAATATACCTTACATCCCTCCCAGATTCTGTGTTCCTAATTTTGCATCTTTGTATGCTGACTGGTAGTGTAAGAATATTGACTGGTAACAGTGTTGTGTAGAATTTGGAGAAAGTCTTAACCTTTAGAGAAAAGGAACTCTATGATGAATCAGTGTCAATACAATTTATAGTTCTTCAAATCCAAAGGAATATATAAGCAGCAATATATATACCAGGCAATATATCAGGCAACTAGTTTCTTTGTCAGTTTTTCCTATAAAAAGTGGAGGACAGATTTTGTGCCCAGGAATGTCAAAACAGTTGGGGATAGGGCAGGCAAATGGATGAAAATTCAATCAAATCACCAAAGACCCCAAGAGATGGCAGAGTTGGATCACTGCCACAAGTGATGGGAATCTACAGGCACTGGATTTCGGTTGTGTAGTATTCACTTTATAACAGGTACAGAATGCAACGATGACTAACTTTCGTTTATTTCGTATGCTTTAACTTAAAGGTGTGCGTGTTCTCTGGAGTTGGGGATGAGGGACATTTTATCACAAAGTTGAAAATGTCGGGTTACACCAGGTGTGGGATAATGTTTGCTCTGGTCGTTTCAATACTCATAAAAAGCACCTGGGGGGGGGGGGGTTTATATGGGTCAGATATATTCACACTGTCAAGTTCTGTTATATATTGCTCAATCTCTCTACATTTTAAGTGTGCATTGAACTCTGAAGGATAGAAAACGGCACATGCACCATTTATGCACCATGGAGGTGCATGCAAACTGAATCAAGTGCCATCTGGAGCTCTATATTGTGGCAGGTTTCTCCAATGCAGCTCAATAGGGAGGCCACAAGCATCCTCAGATCATTCTGAATGTGGTTTTTGTTATCAGATTTGAGGATCATTTAAAGGAGCATTCAGACATGTACTTTATGTGATCTGCCCAGGTCTAAACAGGTCAGATAGTGTTGAATTTAAGTCCAAATACAGTTATAGATAAAATACTTTACACTACTTTGTAAGATTCTAGTGCCCTGCACACTTTCAGTGTTATTGCAAGGCCTGTTGTGAACTCTTTCAAGTCCTACTAAAGCATTCCCCAGCTATCACTGCATTTAAGGATAATAAAGGTAGTCTTGGCCAATCAAGCAAATTAGATTTATTGGTACATGTTGCCTGATATTGCCTGATGTTAAATATCTATTGTTTTAGATTACATAAGGGGAAAATATGCATATGGTGAATGGTAATTCCTCAAATTCAGTGAAGCACTGGTCTCTCTTAGTGTGGTCTTGACTACACATTAGTCATATTAATATTCCGTCACTGGAAGAGTCATGAGTGCAACGTCCGACACAAGAATCAAACTGAACAATGCCAAAATGTACATCAATTAAAAAGACGACGAAGAAAATTCTGAGACTAAAAAAATAAATGCATTAATCTCCAACATTTAGCAAGGAAATATGTAAAATCTTAGTCTGGTGTATTTAACAACAGCACTGCTGAAAGCTGCTGATTGTGAGCCACATCACAACCCCTTCTGCCGTATTTTAGTTCAGTGACTCTACTACGTACTAACCTAATCTGTTTTTAATGAACTGATTCTAATAATTCCATCCAACAAAAAGAACTGCTGAGTGTGTGTCACATATACAAATCATGGCAGTTTCATGCAGCGCTATGATGACCCGACCATCAACACTGATTAGGAATTACAGTAATGGGGGGGAAAAAAATGATGTCCGTGATACCAGACTAAGTAGACTCGTGCTTGAACTGTATAGTGGAAAAACGACATAAATGACCTCAGTAGTTAGGCCAGAGAAAAACATATATAGGTATCGCTATCATTTATCGGCATATCAGATATCAGCATACAGTCCAATATCGTTCATCCCTAATATTAACTATTAAGTTAAACCCACTTCAATGGGTGTTGCGACCAGTGCAGTAAAGAAAAAAAAGTAATATAAAAGGGTTGTAGACGGAAAATAAACAATTAAATAACAATTCATTTCACTAAGTTGCATTCTTTGTTTTGAAACAGGGTGTTAAACAAACTTTGCTTCAACTGGCAACATAATAAATAACATTGAGAACTGTAATGTTAATGGTTTACGTTTAATAAAAAAAAAGGTTACTGCAATTTAAAACCGCTTCGAACGTTGCTCTGTCCCAGGACAACGGTCCTGTTACCAACATCTTGCATTACACACGATCTGACAGCACAGTGATAAAGCGGCGGGACCAGACGCTATTAACGACACGTGTTATTATCCACTATAGCAGTTATAAATGAATGAAATTTATACAGTGTGGGGTCCAGAGAGCGAACGCCGGGTTGGCCACATGGGCCCAGTCGGCCTGTCCGCTACAGAAATTTCTAGATGTTGAGAGGTTAGCATGCTAACAGACAGTTTGACTCAGGTAATACTCACCGTCTGGGTTGTTTTCTGGGTCAAACCGCTGTCCGCATCCCTTGTTATAACACAAGACAGACATGGTGACCAGTGACACAAGGTGAACCCGGTGGTCCGGTTTGAAAGTAGCCGCTAAAGAGCTCTTGTGTGAAGGAGACACACGAGACACTGCTGCCGCCGACACTGCCGAAAACTACACTCGTAGTACTTCCGGGTTTTTTTTCGGACGCAGTCGGCAAAGATCGGAGATATTTGTGCTTGCCTCGCCTCACTTACTTTGCCTCCCGCCTCCATCCCGAGCGCACAGTGGTCCCACACAGAGGCGACAACTGATGCTGACCGCTCATAAACTTGCGGTTAAAGCGACATGTTCTTTATAGCAACTGTGCCTCGGACTTTGATATTCTAACAACCAAACACCTTCGAGAGTAAAAGACAGTTTTTCTATATTAAGTATTGCAGATGGAGCCGGTTTACCCCACTGTACTCAGGGTTACAGCGGCCAGGTACACGAAACTGGGGCAATAGCTATTTAGTTTTACGAGGATGGCTGCAGCCTTTCGGGATTTGTGCACATGAATTATACCTTTTTGCACACCAGCAGTGATTTCTGCGCCAGTGCTTTGCTGTTTTCTTAAAATTTCAACCAGAGACAGGATGGCAAAGGACTTACTTTCACTAATTCCGTCTAAAGGTAGGAAACGTTTTGATTTGTGAAAGAAAGTGTGTAACATATTCAGTACTCTGCAGACTTCATCTTGAGACTGTAGCTTCATAAACTCGTGGTGGATTTTGCATTTTGTGCATCGGAAAATAAATGCATCTCAGTGTCTCCTGAAACAGACTCTCTATAAAGGCGCATTTATTTACTATATATATATATGTATTGTATTTAAATTTTATCATCAGATTTATTGTTTCCTAAAGGCAAGACATGGGTAGACCAAGCTGATGCACACATGCATTCATTATAGCCCACGTAAGGCATTTATTTATGATAATATTTAAAAAACCCTTCTTGTATCATTGTTAATTGTGTGTGTTTTTTGTGATATTAACTTTTCAGCTCAAAAGTGATGTTGTGCTAAATATAATATTTGTCAGTGCACTGACAAACAAAATTGTTTCGTCAAATATTTCTCATGTGAATATGTCATAACCCGGGTTGTTACTGACTCAAGAATAAGTCCTTGTCCAGCCTTTCTTTTAGGAACAGTGGAAGTTTTTCATTGCTGCTGTTTTCATGTGGTGGTGATGTTTTTTTTTACTGATTGTGTAAATGCACTGTGCTTTGGATGTGCTCTGTTGAAAGACATGCCGGTCTTTGCTTCAGAGCCTTTCGGGCACAGTATTCAGAGTCTGAATGCATTCAGTATAAGCCCAACATTGGATATGCTATCATATCCCCGTAGTGATGAGAAGTGTCCCTGGAATGTCTTTGCAACTTTTGTTTCTCATATTTCTCTGTCAAATCTTTAGTGAGCAGAGTAGCACATGCTTCTAGCAAACTACCAACTGAATCCAGATCTGTTTCTCTTACTATCCCCAAATATAGGCTGACTGTGTGATGGAGTAGTGATGAAGATTAATCGTTGGGGAAACATGCTTCCTCTTCCCTGCTTCTCTCCTCTTTTCCACTTCATGTGCTGCTTCTTCCTCCTACTCTTTTTTCCTTCAGCCTGTGCTCAGTTCCTGCCAGAACCTCGGGCAGGACAAGGCCTGCTGCTCTTCACCCAGCCAACCTATAATGCCTCCATCTATGAGAACTCTGCTACAAGAACCTATACCAAAAGTGAGGTAAAAATGGGCATCATTCTTGCTCCGCCTCGAACTTTGGACATAAAATATTCCATTGTATCTGGAGACAAAGAGGGAATCTTCCAGGCTGAGGAGTTTGTAATAGGAGACTTTTGTTTCCTCCGTATACGCACTAATGGAGGCAGCGGTGCCACATTGAATCGGGAAGTACAGGACAATTACACACTGACAGTTAAAGCATCTGCCCACGGAGGTCTAGAGGCCTTAGCAACAGTTTATATCAAGGTGTTGGATACCAATGATCTCCGACCACTTTTCTCCCCAACCTCTTATTCATTCGTTGTACCTGAGAGTGCACCTCTTGGTGCCAGCATTGGACGTGTCACAGCCACAGATGCTGACTTAGGCTCCAATGGAGAGTTCTACTACTTCTTTAGGAACAAAGTTGAACTCTTTTCCGTTCATCCGACCAGCGGTGTCATCACCCTGATGGGTCAGCCCAGGATGGACAAACAAGACCGATTTGAGCTGGAGGTCCAGGTGGTTGACAGAGGGATGAAACTTTATGGAGACGCTGGTATCAGCAGCACTGCTAGGCTGGTCCTGACTGTACAACGAGTTAACAAATATGCTCCTGTTCTCCGTGCAGTCCCAGTCATTCCATCATGGACAGACAAGGACCCAGTCTATGTTATAGTGACTGTGGAAGATAAAGATGAAGGGGTTTCTGGGGATATTGAGTGGGTGTCCATTATCGAGGGAGACCCCTTTGAACAGTTTGTGGTTGATCGAGCGCCTCTTGGAAATGAACACAGGGTTAAAACATCTGAAGTTGTTGATTGGGATACATTCCCCTATGGCTGCAACCTAACCTTCCAGGCTAAAGACCGGGGTATACCTCCCAAGTTTTCCAACACCCAAGTTGTTCAGCTGCTGGTTAAAAAGCCAGACCCAGTGTTGGCAAAGTTTGAGAAAGATGTTTATGCAGTCAAGTTGAGTGAAATAGCTCCCCCAGGCACTTTTGTAGAGGTGGTGAAAGTCTCCCCAGCTTCTCTGAGTGTAAATTACAGCTTCAGCAACGGCTCAAACCCAGTGTACTTTGATATAAACCCTGTGACTGGAGTTATTATGACCACCAGGCATCTGACAGGAATATCACAGGATTTTATGGAGCTGGAGGTGGTTGATACTATCAACCAGCAGCGAGCCAGGGTCCAAATCACCATAGAGGATGCAAATGACAACTCTCCAGTGTTCAACAAGCCATTCTATGATATTGCAATTAACGAGAGTTTACCTGTAGGCACTGTTATTCTTGTAGTGTCTGCTGTGGATTATGATAAAGGGGAGAATGGGTATGTAACCCACACAATCAGTGGACAGCAGGCGCTTCCATTTATCATAGACCAAGAATCAGGTGAGGTGAGGATCACAAGAAATCTGGACTATGAGTCATCAGAGGATATGTATACTTTTGCAGTGCGGGCATCTGACTGGGGTTCACCCTACAGAAGAGAGAGCGAGGTTAATGTTACTATTCGTCTGATAAATATCAATGACAACAAGCCCCTCCTTGAGAGTGTTTCGTGCAGGGGCATGATAAGCCGTGATTTCCCCGTCAGCCAGACTATTATCACTTTGTCAGCTGTAGACATGGACGAGCTCGGAATGGTGCAGTATAAAATACTATCTGGGAACGAGTTAGATTATTTTCAGATTAATCCAGATTCAGGAGCTTTGTCACTGAAACGATCACTGGCAGTGGACAATCTAAAAAATGGCATATTCAACCTGAAATTGATCGCGACAGATGGAGAACTATTCTCTGATCCCACATTTGTGAATGTATCGGTGGTGAGGGGCAGGATGCCACCTAGAGGGTTCAACTGCAAAGAGACCAGGGTTGCCCAGCTGCTGGCTGAGAAAATGCTCTCAAAAGCGTCCGCTATGGCAAAAACAAGACCAGATAAGGGAAATACAGACATGTTTTCTGTGAACAAACAAGCTCCACAGTTTGAGGCCTTGCCTACTAGTATTCTAGTGAGAGAAGACCTTGCTGTTGGTGCCAGTGTATTCCAGGTGCGAGCACGAGATGGTGACACAGGCTTCAATGGCCGTGTTCTCTTCTCCATATCTGATAGCAACAAAGAAAACCCCTTCAATATCAACATGGAGACTGGGTTGATAACTGTATTGCAGCTACTCGACCGTGAGCAATTGGATCGTTACTTTCTAAATATTACCATTTATGATCAGGGCATACCTATGATGTCCAGTTGGAGACTGCTCACTGTAATTATTGAGGATACCAATGACAATGACCCCCAGTTCTATGAAGACAGCTACTCAGCTCTTATTTTAGAAAACTCAGCCATTGGCGTGGAAGTGATTACAATTACTGCATTCGATAGAGACACAGGTCAGAATGGACAGCTGTCCTATACAATGTTGACCCCTAACCCTCAATTTGGTATTGACAGTGAATCAGGGACTGTGTTTGTTGCGAGCCACTTGGACAGAGAAACAATCTCAATGTTCACATTGAAGGTTGAAGTGAAAGACAAGGCAGAGAGAGGCACTCGAAGGTCATCAGTGACAACTCTAAATATAATTGTAAATGATGTCAATGATTGTGCCCCAGCTTTCATTCCAAGCAGTTATAGTACTCGAGTACTAGAGGACCTCCCACCAGGGACTGTAATTACCTGGGTACAGGCTCAGGACCCAGACGTCGGCTCTGGTGGACAGGTCCAATACTCCTTGGTTAATGACTTCAATGGCACTTTTGAGGTAGGTGATGTCACAGTGTGTGTTGTTGTTACTACTGCATTTAGCTTTAAATTACAATTTGTGATTTTGCTTGTGATCATTTTTGCAGATCAGCACTGTGAGCGGTTTTTTGAGGATCACAAAGGAATTGGACTTTGAGAAACAACAATTTTACAACCTGACATTAATTGCTGAGGACAGAGGATTACCCAGCCTCAGAAGTCAGACATTTGTGGAGGTGGAGGTGGGTAGCGCATACATGCACATGCAGATCACTTTCATTATTAGGGCATTCATTTGTTGACACATATTGAATTCAGTTCATATAAATTATTAATTTATTTGCAAAAATAATATTGAGAAAAGAAAATAATTGATAAACTTAAATTTCATCAATTATTAAGTTCATTCAAACTTAAGTTATCAAGGTGTATAAAATAAAATTTGTATTAATTTTATTAATTCTTATTAAATAAATAAAAAATAGAAATTGCTTACTCTTTTGAATAGCACAATATATTTCAATTTTACCAGTTGAAGTCATTTTTTTTAGGTTTGTCAACCATTTTCTTTTTTTTAGTGTAGAAATTCTGTTGTGTATGGTGAACACAAATTAAAATAAGAATATTTGATGTTAATCCAGTTTTACATTCATGCCATTTGATGTGATTTATAGCTTGATTTCACAATCAAAAGTGAAGTAAACCTGTACATTTCTTCAGGTGCTGGATGTCAATGAGAATTTGTATGCACCTTATTTCCCCGACTTTGCTGTGAGAAGCTCAGTAAAGGAGAATTCTCGTGTGGGCACAAGTGTCCTGACAGTCAGTGCAAAGGACGACGACAAGGGTCGCGATGGTGCATTGAGGTACTCTGTCAGAGGAGGCAGCGGACTCGGCACTTTCACCATTGACGAAGACACAGGTGTGACACAAGATCGATTTTGAAGCCTATTTATGTAAAGTGTAAATCCAATAATGTTTAATGCCCTTCTTGGGATATCATCATCAATAACCCTATTGCTAATCATTTCATATCATGTAAAATGTTATAATTCCTTTTACATCAGCATGACATTCAGCCGAGTATAGTTTTTTTACTCAGTGTTTGCACCTCTGTCACACTGTGTGTTCGCATCACATTGCAAGTGATGAGAAAACATCAGCACCTACATTCTTTTGAATGAATGTGCATTTACATATTGATAGAGAGAGTTGAGGTTTTGTCAAAGTCAGCGTGTTGATGATCCTCATGTGGAAGCTGTGATTATTGCAGGATTGAGGGCAGCATGGCTGCCACACTCGCTGGGCCTAAGGCATCAGGTACAACTGATCTAGTCCTGCGTTAATAACATTGATCAAGGCAAGTGTAGTGATATCACTGTGACTCGTTTAGGAAGGTCTGGTCCCAAAAAGAGCACGTGGTTGCCTTCAACTGTCCGTCAGTGTCAAGCTACGGCTAAAACAGGTTGATCCAATCAACGAGCTATTACTCATTCACCCATAGATTGAAATTAATCACATAGCCAATATAAAAATAGGGCAGTACGTTTAAATTCATATGCATGTTGGCTCATAATGAAAGGCCAGTCTCTTCATACATCAAGCAATATAATAATATGGCCACCTCAACAAGTTCTTGGCATTTTCTATATTTGAATTTCCATCAGAGAAAAAAAGGGGCTCATGTGAGCACAGAGATATTTGCAAATATCAAGAAAGCAAGATAGCATGTATATTTTAAATTTCTATGGGAACAGAAGACGGTGTGACTGAGAACATCTGCGTTTTGTCCTCCAGAGGTTTGTTGCAGTATCCGTCTCTATCCATGGTGCTAAAGCTACTCAGCTTAATGTGCTTCGTGCTCAGCTTAGTGTGTCTCTCTCCGTGATGCTGAAAAAGTTAACCTTAAAGCTCCACAATTCATCAAATTCATCCCTGTATGTACTATAGGTTACTGTATGCCATTGTGAGTTATATTGAAGTAGTTTTGTAGTACTGTTTGATAACATTGCTAATCATTGTTATTTAAAGCTGCAGTGTATAACGTTTGGTGATTATTCACACAACACACAACAAACAAATATAATTTGTTTGTTGTGTGTAATGCTATCAGACCTAACTGACATCTTAAAGTTTTTGTGGAGGCTTCTTTGTGTTTTCAATCATATTCCAATGTGTTTTCAGTTGTCTAATTTAATTATGGGAATGTTGCTATGGCCTCCGTCTGTCTTGACATAAAACAAATCACTTCTTGTGTTCAAGCTCAGCCATGTCACCGGACGACATGAGATCTAAACACCACTATACTGAATAACATAGTCATGTGGAGCTGATGTAGGCTAAATTCTCATTGTGTAAACCCATTTGAAAATGCTTTGAATCAAGCTTACATTTGTTTATATTAAAATGTTAATACAGTTTCAACAAATTATTTTAGTTGCATTAATGCAAAATTAAGTTTGAGTAAAGCCTTGAATTCTTGACCACTGAAAATGGTTTACACTCTAGTCACATTCACCCATTCACACACACACTTTCTCACATGCGGTGCTTCTCTGTCATACATCCTATTCACACACTGCCGGCATAGCCATTAGGGGCAATTTTGGACAATTTGGATGATCCCGTCTGCCTCCTGAGCCACAGCAGTCCTGCAGAATAATTGCAATCAGCACAAGAGAGACAAGGATTAGAACTATGTGGCAATAATTATCATGATCAGTACTGACAGTTATCATTATTAATACATTATTTATGTTTAATGATACCATTATACCATTGAAATGCTTTACTTAGCACTTTCTGTGTTGGTCAGATTTCAACATGGGAAAAAATCAAAATGTAACTAAACATTTTGCTGAATAATTTTGTATAATTTATTGTGTAGCTGCATAATTTGCGCACAGTTTAGTGACCAGTGGCTAAAAATGAGCAGCAGTGTTTAACTGCAGCCACTTTAGAGCTTATTTTATAGCTGAATTTTAGCCTGGTAATGACTGTGCTCCTCTTCTGGCTGCTCTTTCACCTCTTGTCAGACCGGTCCCTACTGTACATGACTCGCACTGGAGGCCTGTATTGACCTTTAACTAGGTTAATTAGTATTGACTGTAGTTGAGAGAGAAAGTGAGTGAGAGAGAAACAGATGGATGGACAGAGTACACAGCTTTTTCCCATATGTATAACTTAACAATAGCTATAGACAGGTCCCTTTACACTATTCAGTAATAGTTCTTGTTGCTTTTGTATCATAGCCTGAGTAAGGAGCCTCACAGCCAGTGAGGAAGTTTCATGAGTGTAGATTTTTCAGGGGAAATCAGAGTGCTTGTTAGAGCAGAAAGGGAAGAGAGAGAGAGGGAGTGGAAATGAAGTGGAGAGAGGAAGGAGAGGGATGCAGTGGAGTCTGGGGGAGATGATAAAGTGTCAAAAGGCAAGCACTCATTTCTTCCTTTGACATTTACTGATTTTTTTCCATCATAGTTTTTGCTTTAAAGTTTTAGTTTTTTAAAGTTTTAGTTATGTAAACAAGTGAAAAATCTCTGACCGGTGCCCGTTTGGAATAAGTAAAGAAGATACTGTTTAGCACATGACAAGGATTTTATTTCATTGGTGTTGTCAGGCGTGGACAGTGTTGCACTGCTTCGTCCTCCATTCTACGTTAAGCGCCCATGTTGAGTGGCTTTGTTCCGACTGCTTGTCAATCTGTGGCTCTCTGTGCCAAAACTAAGAGTGTGAAGGAGAAAGTGGGACAGATGGAGTAAAAGTGAGAATTAGAAAAAGTGTGAGAAATCCTTTTTTTGGTTGAGCCTGTATAAGTTATGGCTCTGCTTCCCTTGTAGTTTTTAAATTGGCTCTATGATTCTTCAGGTATTACACCTCCATTATCTGTCGTATTTATCATTTATGAATGCCCCGTTTTCCCACTCTTGATATTTAGATTTCAAAGATTACTCAGTCCTATGTGGGTGGAAAGTACAGGGGCCATCTCTCAGAAAAGAACTAGGATCATCTGTGGCTCAAACCCTCAGTATTCCTGCTCTTTGGGCAGAAATTGGTATTCTTGTCATTGGTTAGGGGGAAAGCAAGCCCTGCAATTTCTCATTGAGCAGCTGTCACAAGCCCCTGCTCCTCTATTAGTGGGTTTGCAAGCTCCAGGATTTGTCACAGCCAGGATAAAGCATTCCTTAAGTTACAGACAAAAACACTTCTAAAAAGTAATCAATTCAATTTGAGTTCGAGTTATAAATAAAAACAAAATAGCAGTTGACAAAGATGCCGAGCAATACACACAATGTTTTCCAATCAGTCTTGGGATTGATTATTTGACATGGAATTAATAAGGTAGTGGAACCCTAAAACCTTCTCTGGAGAATGGAGAAGTTGAGCAAACATGATAAATGGATGTAAACCTGAGTCTACTGAGAACTTCTAAATTAGAAAATATGCCACGGCCACTGCGATTTATTTTTTGATTCACCTTATGAAGTGTGTTATTTATGGTGCGAATGGATGCTGTCAAGTCCAATTTATACTGACTTCAGTGAATGGTGCCTGTCGGTCTTAAAGTTCAAAGAGCTTTTGTAACAGCCAGCTCTGGTTTTCTCGTCTACCCGTGTCAAGCGTTTTGACAGAGATGAGATGGGGTTTGAAAAGGACATGGTCAAGGACGACAGAGCAAGGATGTGTTTCAGCAAATGCTCATTTATGCACCACGCCCGCCCTTGGCAGCCACTTATTCATAAACTGACATATACAGATAGATGCATTCTGGTGAGAAGGAAACACCTTTGTCATGCAGCTGGCAACCAAAGTCCCACACAGAAGTCCCACACCCCCATCACCGATTTGTAAAATTGAATGATTGTGAGAGTCCAGTCATGCCACGGAAGACTTGTGATTATACTTAAAAAAAAATAAGCTTTTAATAATTCATGGTTATTGAATCATTTTCACGCTAAAAAAAACATGCCTAGCACATTTTAGCAATTAAGACCCCACTGGGGTCAAACAAATTACTATTTGTATGAAAATACCAATCTTGCTCTTTTTAAATTCTATTCAGAAAACATTACCGATCTCAAGTTAGAGGATTTTAACGGAACAAAAATATTTTGGCTGCTTGAGGTTACGGGTCAAATAAAGCAAGAGTGGCAGTAAGTATTTTTTTACCCCGGGCTTGTTGAGTGTGGGCTGAGGTGTCTTGACCTCTCTGCCACTCAAGAGTTATGGACGCCTTCATCCATGTGAAATGTGTTGTATCTAACTTGTTTCGATGCCCTCGGTTATTGTTATGTTTTTCTTACCATGGAAACAATGTAGTTGACATAAAAGAAGTTAAGCTTTGTTATGGGATCGCAACAAGCCGTGCATCTGCGACAACACCAAACACCAACACAAAATTTAACACTGATTGTCGCATGTCATATTTTTTATTTTGCAGACACAGAAAGACAGTAAAATCAGTTATGTATACTTTGAATTTCGTGTCTATGATTGGTTTCTGAAACACTTTCAATCCTCTTCATGGCCAGATAGCCATCAAAGGCCCAGTCACAATGAAAATTGTGTGGTTTTGTAGCCTTAGACTAAGCCTTTTAATGTTCTTTAGGCAAGTGCCTTGCTTTACAGAGGCTGACATGATGCACCTAAAGTACATGTTTCTACAGCAATTCAAACTGCATCATAGCTTGATGCAGTGATTCATGCTTTGTCATGGGAGCTTATCACGCATTGTAGTGGCCACTGTAGTTTCTCGACACACTTGGAAAAGCACATCATCATTTTCAGCTTTGGTAAACACTGATCATTTTTTTTAACATTGTCTGACATTTTACAGACCAAACGGGTATTTGATTAATCGATTATGGAAAAAAAAACAACAAACGTTAATTTCAGCCCTAAATGATCTCCAGTGCTTTTGAGACAGAGCTTCACTGAAAGTGGTTGGATGTATTTCTGTAAAGTATAACCTGCCCCTGCCAGATTTTTCAGATGCATAAACCTTAGAAGAGCCTATGTACAGTAAATAGGCTGCTCACGTGTTCAGTCTGAGCCACGTCTAGCATTTGGTGTGACATAAGAATGTGCTCAGTTACAGATGCACACTGACTCACACATACTGTATGTCTCATTTCTCAGTGAGTTTGAGGTAAAAATCATACAGTGGTACGTTTTTAGAACTAAATGGATCATAAATCTGCCAGGATTCAACAGAAGACAGGAGGTTTGATGATGATGTGCACTGAGCTGAAATGCATCAACTGCCTGCCTCGATCAGCTCAGTCTGTTTAACTGATATCTGACTTGAGTTGTTTTTATGTATGTAATTGCTAAGATGTTTTATCGAGGCAACTTAAAACTTCATTAAGGTTTATAGTCTGAACTCTACACTATAAAATCACACCCACTTGGCTACGGGACACACTAAGGAAACTCTAATACATATGAGAGGTTAGGGTATACATGATAATGGCCAAAATGTCTGAGGATCTTGGGGTTTACATAATAAAATTTCCCCAATTAACAAAATGTGCAAATAAGCTACTAAAATTATTGCTAAATTTAAGTAATCACAAAATAATAAATGTAAATAGAAGATTAATGCCAATAAAAAAAAGAGTATAAACAAGGTGTGGAGAACCTTTTAGAGACGTTTAAAACTTAAGTGTATAACCTTTAAATATAAACAAATGTCTGTTACATTTAAACCATTGTCAAATTAGTTCACACAATCCTGATTAAGCCAATCATCTCCACCCAACTCTCTGTGCTCCTGTGCACATTCCTGCTCTGTACAAAGTAAGTCACTTATTTAGAGAGGTGGAAGCAATAGCATGTTGTACTAATAAAGTGAGTCAAATGCAAACTGGTTGGAGTATGACTGAAACATTAAGAGGTCCCAATGAAAAGTTTCATAAGTGAATTCTTCTGCTCCAGAAATCCAGTTATTCACCAGTTTAAGAAGATGCTGTATACACACAAACGCTCCCTCAGTCAGGTCTGATAGTTTTTGCTCTTTGTGACACAGCAAACAAATAATGTTGCATTGTTTCTGTTCACAAAATCGAAACAGAGGCAGAATAATATCAACAACAACAAAATAAAAGCGTCGGATTTACAGACTGCAGCTCTTACATCTAGTTCTACAATTTAAAATGAAATGTTGACAGATGTAATATAATTTATACTGTATATTAATGTGTTTTATGGTGTTGAATTGAATTTTCTCTCATGACCTTGCTGCATTGTGCTTCAGTGCTCTGGACAATGAATAGACATGTCACACTAAATGGATCCCGATACTTCTGAATCTGAAGTGACGTATGAGGGTGTGTTTCACATCAGGGTAGTTACTTGGACAGTCCTGCTTGACTGATTTTAAAGTAAAGAGACACCCATGTGCCATCTATTGTAAGAGCTTTCTCTGTCCCACAAGAGGTCACCAAAGCTGTTGGCTGCTTATCTTTCTTAAGGCCACCAAACACACGCCAGTCAGTGAGTGTGTGTGCGAATGTGTGTCTGGGTGTATGTGAATGTCTGTGTATATAGGGCAGTTCAGGATGCGTTCAGCATCGTGTGAGTAGCAGTGGGAGCAGTTTGGTCAGCTGTGATTAGCTGCAGAGGAGCTGAAACATTGAAGGTGACCACAGCTCGACCACTAATGCTTGTGAATGTCACTGAAGCCAGGACACCAAGTTTACTCTAAAGTTCTGTCCTTTCTCCTGAAAACTTTTCTTCCTATGAGATCTGCTAAGGTTGTATCCTAGAGATGACACCAAGGTGGCACACAAGCCTGATATATAAGTATTCTCATGCCCAAGTTACAGCTGCATTAATCTTTCTCTCTGCTTCAACAGGTGTGATTTACACTGCTGGCATCCTGGACTGTGAGAGCAAAGATTCTTATTGGCTTACGGTCTGTGCCACAGACAAAGGGGTTACACCGCTCTCAGCCTCTATAGACGTCTTCATCCAGGTACATTAGGCTCACAATATTCACATTATAATAAACATACATAACATTTATTTAGATTTTCACTCACAAATTAGAGATGCAGTTTGCAGTGAAGTGAAATTCACTCATAAAAAAATGCCCAAAATCCAACAGCATGCTTTACTTATGGTAACTTTAAATTACAGCAAAGGACACACTGGTAATAGCTTGAAAGAAACCAGCTAGAATGTGCTTTGAAATACTGATTTGGTTCTGCAAACACTAATGGTGTCCACCATTTACTTTGAGAACTCCAGGATTGCACTTTAGTCTGAAACATGATGGTGCTGCCACCTGTGTTTGTCTTCTCAGTCTCATCAGTCACACAAATGTTTCACTTTCTTTCAGTAAAACGAAAGAATTAATATAAATCCTAACTGCTAATGGATAATCTCCTTCCTGTTTACATGTACGTGGATGAGCATGTGTCACTTAAGATACAAAGCTAAAATGACTGTAGCTTTAAAATGTTTTTAAAGCTACAGAACATTCATTTGGATGTAGCCTGTGATTTTAGCAATCCTGCGTTTATTTCCATCCACACTGTGCAACAGAGTAGGTACAATATCAAGTTTAATATACATAATATAGTCTACAGTTGTAGACTACAGTTGTAGTAACCCCAACCCTAGCAATTATTTTCATTACTGATTCATTATTTTCATTATTTTCTTCATTAAAATTAAATTATTAGAGTTAGAGATAGAGAGTTATGTGGTCCATAAAATGTCAAAAAAGGGTGAAAAATGAAAAATTAATTAGTTTCCAAACCTCAAAATTATGACATCATCAAATGTCAAACAAAAGATGACAATTTTAGTTGTCAGTCTTAAAGGAACAAAGAAACCATAAAATATTAACATTTAAGAAGCTTAATTATTAGAATTTGTAAAAACAATAAATTAAACAAAACAGATTAGGTGATTATCAAAATATGTGGTTATTAATAAATACATTTTTGCAGATAATATAGATATTATGTTGAGACAAACTAACAATATGTAGGCATTTCAAATCATTATGCAAGAATAAAACATCATTAGCATTTCCATCAGTGTAGATGATTGCTAAATTGAAAAAAAAATAAAATAAAAATGAAGCCAAGCAATATTTGCATTGGATTTGGCTCGATTAAAGTAATTTGAGGCTGTTTTCCTATTGATCGGTCATGATCAATAGGAAGATTGCTCTCTTTGGTGACAAGACAGTGATTACAGCCAAATTTAGTTGATATTTTTGATGACAGTAATTAAATACAATTCTTTCTTTCATGCTGGTCACAGTGCGGGTTCTTGCTCAGAGAAACACACACACTGGATGGAGTACTCTGCCTTGGCTTTTTGATTTTATTCAGCACCAACTAATCTACTGTCTAAACACTCACATCACTAATCTACCACTGCCCTGCCTTTGGGGACAAGTTCAGCAGTGTATTAAAAGAACAGCCCTTTTCTGGCTTCAGGATATTCAGGTGCAGTGGTTTGATCGGCTGTTTTACTCCTAGCCTCTTCATCATGGACACAAATAGGGAGATTAATCAGGCACAGGTGCTCCTCATGCAGCAGCTGAACTGTCTTGGCTCTCTGTACCTTCCAGCAAACACTCCATCAACGCCAGGTTTGCCATAAATATTCTAGATCTATGCCAGAAGAAGGGGAAAAATAATTTGCAGTGCATTCAAATAGTGACATCTATGACATTTTCTGGTAAATAAATTTCCATTTTCTGATGGATAACACATGAACCCAAACCCAGTCGGAGATGTATTTCATCAGTTGTTTAAGATATTAAGTCAGTGCATAAACACACAGCAGTGCCAGACATGCTGATTTACAATCGTTTATAAACACATCTATTGCCAATTCAGATCCATCTTATAAACAGAGGACTGTTAAAGAGATGCAAACAACAAACACTGCCAGTTTCTACCCAACCCTTGCCTCCTGTTCCTTTCCCCCAGCCTGTGTCTCTCACGTCCTCCTCCTTTTCTTCTCCTCTCTCAGGTAGAAGACATAAATGACAACGCTCCCCTCACCTCTGATCCTATCTACCACCCTGTCGTAATGGAAAACTCTCCAAAAGATGTATCCGTCATCCGTATCCAGGCACAGGACCCCGACCTCACCGCCACGCCCAGTCGTCTGACTTATCGCATCACTGCTGGCAACCCGCAGAATTTCTTCTCTATCAACCCCAAAACAGGTACATCCACACAAACAGGCAAACAAACACTAAAATAGGAATCTTACAACAATTGAGAAAATAATTAACAATATATCCTTTTAAAGAACACGTAATTATAGCAGTTGTTTGTGTTTATTTCCCACACAACAAATTAAAGAGGCTTTTGTGCATATGCAATCAAAGATCTATGATGTAGATAAGCTGTAGAGGCGAGCAAACTTCATTGCAACCTAATATTATCACCAGTATTCCTCAGCAGTGTGTGAAATTAGTGCAGTCTCTTTGTCTATGAAGCCAAACAGTGGGTGAATTATCATGTACCATTGCTATTAGAGAGGACAAATTGCATATTTTTTGTGCCATCTGTGACCTATAGGAAGGTTAACAGGAAAATCGTGCCTTTCTCAGAGAGTTTTTAAATGTCTGAAGCTGATAGAAGTATTCAGAAGAATAAGCTGGGATTTGGAATAAGGTTTTTATTCATAACATACTGCCAACAACCATAAGCCCCTTCCACTGCATACAGGATCAAGATGAAGCCTTAAAGAGTCTGAACCTGTGAAAACAATGATCTTACAGCCTCTGGTTATATATTACCTTTTGTGAGCCTGTGGAAAAAATACTGCAAGAGAAGTTAGAGCCTGGAAGTTAAAGTCACTTTTAATTTAATGTGTGCAATGCAACGAAATACCTGTCTGTCTGGGAATGAAACCTTAATGGATGACAACACTACGTCTCCAATTTAGGAACAAGTCAATGGATAATTCTGTCTTTGTCTAATTGGACCTGAATGAAAAGTATGGAACAGAATTGGTGAGGAGTACACTGATTTAGTGTTGTACTTCAATGCCGTCAGATTCACAATGAAGAATCACGATCAGAACTGCTGCAGCCAAACCAGAGATTTCTCTGTTTTGTTATTAATATTCTTTGCATTCTAAGCATTACTATTCTTTCATGAAACCAGATGGAAATTTGCTAATGTTAATTTAGTAGCATCTTAAGTAGCTTCGGACTTTTCACATACAGAGTACAGTAATGCAAAATTTAGATTACCAGCCGCATAGTTTGATTACAGTTTAATTCTGATATAGATTTTAAAGTTCACATCTGTAAATGCTACTGTTTGCATCTGTCTTTAATGTTAAAGTGACTGCTGTCTCAAATGCATGCACACATTCATAGCTTTTTACACGTGTCATCAACAACAACAGAAAATCTGTCATATTTGTAAGACTGTGCGGTGTTGAAGCTGGGGATAGTTCGCAAATTGAGGCTATTACAACTTTATGTGTGAGATTTTAGGTGGCTGATGACAATGCGAGACACTTCATGGATTCTGAAAAGACTTTTCTCACTTGTCACAAGGCCGCATATTGATCTAGGGTCACGTACTGAGGTGGCACAAATCAGAATTGAAAACCAGGTTTCTATGTCCACACGCCTTTGCAGAAAATCAGATGTCCTGATGTCCAGTCCAGATTAAATCCAAGTATCAACTGAGATTGGCTCCAGCTCCCTCTACAACTGTCAAATGATGGAGCACTGCAGTTCATGGAAAGATCGATTTAGAGCAGTAAACTCCTTATGACCAAGTTTACCCATCAGTTTAGTTAATGAGCTTCAGCCATTTTTTTTTTCAAAGCCAGAAGAAACCATATTAGCAAGAGCAGGTCCATCTTCAACTTCAATATCACTGTGTCGAAAACTGATTGAAGATTGATTGAGGAAAATTGATTCAAATATTGGCTTCAGTCCATTATAAATTTGTCTTTGTATAAGACCTGTGAACACACTTTGATGTTTAAAAATCATACATAGTTTTTCCACATACTTTGTTGATAGATTTTATTTATGATTTTTACAGCCAATTCTGTGTTTGTGCTTACTTTTTTATACATATCTGCTGCATGTGAATGACATTTTAAAGCATTTTGTCCAAACATTGTTTCAAACATCTTTTTACACACTGTGGGGTTCTTGTCAAATCAAAAGTATCTACAGTCTCTGGGCAAACTCTAAAAAGTAACTGACAAATGAAGTGAATTATCACTACATCTGTACAGAATACAAACATTATTAAAGCATGATGTGTTTCAGTTTTTGATGTGTAGGGAGGTCCCCGTGCATACAAGCTTGGCTTTTTTTGAAGAATTATTGAAGAGTTGAAATATTATATTCAAATTCAGATGAAAACCAAAGAATGGAGAATTCTTTGTCAACGCTGTCCTAGTTAAAGTGATTCAGTGAGCAACAAAAAGCAAATACATGTATATTTGCATTTCATCAGGGGACCTGTATTCTGACTCACAAGACATGACAATTTGAAAAACCCTCCAAAAAGAACTACAGCCTGTATATATTATGCAACATTTCATTTCTCCAGGTTCTGGAGTAGACATTTCTGTTTTTTGTCCTCGATTCCACAGTGATTATACTTGTGGCTTCATAGACATATAGACATGTAAAACTGACATGATGTAAGGAAGCAAATTCAAATGAACTAGGGCAAGAAGACATATATATATATATATATATATATATATATATATATATATATATATATATATATATATATATATATATATATATATATATATATATATATTCTAATATGGCCTCACACATATGATCACTGATGATATGTGTGCTGTTCCCAACACACTGCCATTCTCACAGTTACTCTCATCCTGTTATAAACCTTGATGATAGGTTTGCAACAATAAACATGACTGATTGACTATTAAATTAATCCCCAAATTTAGTTAGTTTAGAAGTGATTTTAGCCTGTTGAATGTGACTATTTCAGTTTTCTTTACTCATTAATCACATTTCACTTTGGATGTGGACAAAACAAGACATTAGAGGACATCATCACATTTATTATTATTATTACTTCTACTATTATTATTATTATAATTATTATTATTTTATTGTTATTTGGAAAAACACTGATCGACATTTTTCACCATTTGTGCTATTTTATGACTTGAACAGCAAATTTATAATCTTTATTTGTGAGTATAAATAAGACAATGCAATACTCTGTATTGGGCCGATACAGATTAATATCACTGGTTCAAAATTTAAAAAAAAATCTAAACATCACATAAATGATGAAATATTTATTCTTTATGGGAGCAGAATATTTGTTACACAGTTGGACTTTTGTGTTCTTCAAGTGTGTGGTTATGTCTAGGTAGTGAATGCATCAGTACAAATGTCTTGTAAACATGTAAAACAACAGAAGATAAGATAGGAATGCTGTGATTTTGAAATCTGTATCGGTATCAAAGAAGATAAAAACCAAAAAAAATGGTACTGATTTGTCCTGAGTTGCGAGGATCTTAATTGTAATTATGAGTTTCTGTGCCTGCTTTGCTGCCTCCACTGGATGTGAGTCTCAAAGTTATATGGAGTTGATTTGATGATGATTAGAACATAATTACTGTTTATGCGTGTGCTTGTGTGAGATTGAGAAAGTGAGTGTGGGAAAACTAATCAAACATTAATTGGCTACAGCGGTGTGTTAGAGAGGAGGTGGCGATGAGACCGTAACGAAGATGATGTCTCTTCATGGACCTCATTCCCACAGAGAAAAACTGTTTATTCTCCGATCAAATGACTCAGCGAAACATGCAGGCTTTTATTTGGCTTTTGCTCCGATCCGCTTTGGTGAGAACCAAAACCCCTGGTGAACAAACTCATTTATTCATCATCTGCCTAATTCCTGGTTGTGATGCAAGTATGCACTTTCATTATCCAGCTGTTAGCCTTGCCTAACTGTTAGCCACGAATGTTTGTGGTAGAATGTAGCATTTTTGATTATAGCAATCACATGCAAATCATACAATATAGTAAACTAACATTGTTACTGAGCTCCATGGTGTTGTTGTTGTCCGTTGTTGGGAAAAACAATCTCAAAGAACAGAACAGCCACTGACAATAACAACAGTGTTGATAGCCTTTATGATTATTTTTTACGTGGGATCACCCAAGTTCACAAATTCCCCACATACAGTATCTAATAATTAAAGTGGGAATGAGGCAATACGAACCTCACATGTGGGCATGTTGTCACGGTTGCGAGAACCGTAAAAAAAAACTAAAAAGGACCGAGAGCGGAGACTGAATAAAAGGAGTAACAAAAAGTCTTTAATGAACACAAAAACACGAGTTAACCAGTCCATGTATAAACAAAAAGCGCTGAGTCTGGCCGGCTGGTGAGGCGAAGCTCAGGAGTCGAGGGAAACTAGGGGAAAAACGGAAACAAAAAACGATCATTAGGAAATAAGGTCCAAGAAACAAAAAGAGCAAACACAGAGTAACGAAGCGAGTTAGCAACTGAGTAGCGACACGTGGTTACCGGACAAAAAGAGAAGACGCGCTGACGAGGAGAAACAGGAAACCCAGGCTTAAGTAAGGCTGCAACTGTTTGGCGATGAGGAACAGCTGAGCTGATTGAAGTCCCGCCTCACCTGTCAGCCAGACAGCCAGACACATGTATTCACACATCTTTGAGAAATATAACTTACCAATTTAAATGTTATATTATGTTATTATAATACCCTGGGTAAACATGAGTAGTGGTGTGTGTGTGTATGCGTGTGTGGGTATCTTTTGGAGGAAAAAACTTACCATTGGGAGTGAGGACATTGTGGGAAAGTGGGGACATTTTTTCTGGTCCTCATCTCCTGTCACCCCCTAAAATGACTTAATGAGGGTTAAGACTTGGTTTTTGGGTTAAGGTTAGAATTAGGTTTAAGGTTAGGGTTAGGGTTTGGCATTAACCATTTGTGATGGTTAAGGTTAGTATAAGAGGCTAGGGAATGCATTATGTCTATGAGTGTCCTCACAATGACTGAAGTACAATGTGTACATGTCTGTGCAACATTTTGATTTAAAACTATTTTTTGAGGGCATATTGGCTGGTTGCCACAACTTTAAAAGGCTTTCTAAGGTTTAGGTTAGGGTAAGGCATTAACTGGTTATAATTTAGGTTAAAAATAACACTTTTCGGTCTGTCCCAATGAAGGGAAATCAATGCAGTGTCTTAAGATGAATAGCTGCTCAAACCTATGTTTGTGTGTTTGTGTGTGTGTGCCACAGGGGAGCGTTTTTAGCCACCTGAGCCCCGCTGTGTCAGTGAATATTCCAGATTCAGTATTCTGTTATAATGCAATATGAGGACACTCATTTTGATGACTATCTTGTCAACACGGTGATAAACTGACTGTCACCGTAGCACTGAGCAATTGGTTTTTAATATTTCATGCAGTGTTTTTCCTCTAAGGCTCCGTTCCACATTGGTTTCCACCAGCTCATCGAGGCCTAATAAATAACAAGAAAACTGTGTATGCTTTTTTGTCTTGTGGATATACTATTCTGCACTATATCTACTAAATACAATCATTACAATAAATTTCAGAGTAATGAAACTGGCAGTGCCAGTCTATTAGTTTGGTAATGAGACATGCATGAATGAGAGCTGTATTCAATATAAATCATTGTTCATTGTTTCCCCAGTCAAAAAACTTCCATGCACCAGAGCGAGTTCATTGGATAGATAGATGAAAAAAAAGCCAGCTCATTGATTTGCTTTCATAAAGCAGCTGCAGCCCCTTCTACTATGACCTGAACTGAAGAAGCCCCTTCAAATCTGAAAAAGTTTTTCAAAACCAGATTTCAAAGCAGTAAATGACCCTGGAGCTGTCCGTTTGATGGGGTTGCTGCAACTATATTCCCAAAGTGCAGTGAAACAGAAAGTGTTTAAATGTGCTGCGACTGCTTACAGCGCTGTCTGTTTGTCTCTGCATGTGTGACTGAAGCCAACCTCATGTGGGGGTGAAAGCAGAACAGATAAGTGATGTCACAGTGTGTTAGGAGGAGTGTTTCTTTACTGTCTTGTCGTGAGATGCAGTGGCTCTGTGACCTTTTTACAACCTTCTGTTTGATTGTATCGACTTTGTTGTACCAGTGTGTAAGCAAATCAGCTGTACACGTCAATGTACACGAACCAACAATAATGTAAAGTCTGGATTTGAATGTTAAATCTTGAGCCTTTGTTTTTTTTTCAGTGTTGCTCCAATCAAACTGCATTTCTGCCGAGTTGCACAGTTGCACAGTGCAGGTCAGCTGCCACTATTTCAGTTCGACTCAGTTAATTTCTTTGTCTACTGCTGTATCCTCTACATGAGGGTCGTGGGACCACTGGAGCCAATACCAGTGGACATAGAGTGAAATGTGTTCACTCTCACACTTACACTTACAATTAGGATTATCCAGTGAACCAATTAAACTCTGCATGTTTTTGGACTGTGCGTGAAAAACAAAGACTTCAAAGAAAACCCACGGGAGAAGATGCAAAGCCAACACAGTAAGGCCTGAACTGGGATTGATTGATTGATTGATTGATTGATTGATTGATTGATTGATTGATTGATACTTTATTAATCCCAAAGGGAAATTGAACAATGTGAGTTGGCCTATGTTCTGTGAGGCAGCAGTGCTGCCCAAATGCTCCACCGTGTGGCCCCCAATTCAATTCAGCTCAATTCAGTTTAAATATACACAAATGCCTGTTTCAAATAACTGCAAAATGAGTTCACACAGTGTTGATTAGGCCTATCAACTCTCTTTGTGTTTCTCAGTATAGCGGTATTTAGACCTGATGTCGCCTGGCAACATTCCCGCACTGCACACAGGAAATTATTTGATTTAAGACAGTTGGAGGCAACAGCAACATTATGCTGCAGCAAGATGACTGCAAACATGTTTGGAATACAACTAAAAACACAAATAAACACCCATACTAAGTTTCAGAGGTAAATTATACTGCTCTAAACATCTGTTTGTTCTGCAGTCTGATAGGATTAACATGTCTCACTACTGTATACACAAATACATCTTTCTATTCACAAAACTAAAACAGAATCAACAATAACAAGAATCACGACAATTTAGGCACTTGAGCTTTAAAGCAGGTGTTTCTGCAAACAATACACAGAAAACTCACCTACGCAGATACAAAAATAAAACTTCTAGTTGGATTTAATATTACACCTTCATTTGGCATTTCCAACAGGAGGCGTCAGCTGTGCAGCATAATACTAGTGCTGCACAGTGTAGCCCAGCACAAAAGTAAAAAATTGGACATTTTGGTTATTTTGGTACCCTTCACAACTTATGACAATGGAAATACAAATAAATGCATAATATACCATACTGAAATGAACTCACTCACTCATTTTCTACCGCTTCATCCTCTACATGGGGGGCGCTGGTGCCTAACTCCAGCTGACATAGGGCGAGAGGTGGGGTACACCCTGGACAGGTCGCCAGTCCATCACTGGGCCAGACAACCATTCACTCTTACATTCAAACCGATGGGCAATTTAGAGTGTCCAATTTACCTAATCTCCATATCTGCATGTTTTTGGACTGTGGGAGGAAACTGAAGAACCTGGAGAAAACCCATGGACACATGGGGAGAGCTACTTGAGTGAACTGTAAAAAGAAAATCTATGTATAGTCCACTGGACTATACATAGATTTTGTCTGCATGTGAAGGTGTAAGTGCAGATGTTTAAATAATTTTCTCTGATCCAATTAAAATGGAGGATTGCTTAGCCACAGATGTGCTGCGAGCTGCCCCTCATGCCGAACAAACCCCGCCTCCACCTTCACGACCCCTCTACTTCAGCTTGTGAACGCTTCTTTAGATTTGCTCCTAATTTGCCTAATTGAGGTTAGCCAGCATAGCAAGCTCAAGGTGACACTGAAATGTGCAGGCATGACAAAGAGTATGTGAATGCACGTATCATGGTTTTAGTCCACTGAGTTTTGACTATCACTGCACATTTGAGGCAATTCCAATCCTTTGAAATTCTTCATTACACTGCAAAAAAAAAGCACTGTAACAAGCATATTCAATGAATTTATTCTCCATACAAATCCACAAAGAACATGTATTTACAAATTTGTGACCGTGTCTGTTGAGGTGTGTATTAATACTCTTTCTTTACCTGCCATGACAGTAATTCTGCCACAGCCATATGTCTTCTTTTTCTGAAAGAAAAAGAAAGTCACAGTATTTCAGTGCTTGTATCAGTGCATTTTTATTGTCTTGTATTTATGAGTTGAGTAATATATGCAGATCCAGGCTGAGACAAATGTGCCCATTTCACTGTTTGGATGCTCCATACATAATGTTCAAGGACATTCATATTTTTTTTTTGTTTCTGAAAAACAAAACGGAGCTTACACACTGCTGTGAAACTAACTGATGGACAAATTCCATCATTTCCTTCCTTCTCTGATGGTCAGACCAAATTTGAGGAGGATTTCATTTAAATCACAAGTTTTCACTGCGTAAATGTAGCAATTAATTGATTAACACTAACTCTGTGTCCGTTTTTGTGTGAGCCTGTTTGGGAGGGAAAGGTGGCATCTTTGCTTCTGCATAATGAAAATGGAGCTGTCGGTGTCGCTGTGATCTTTCATGCGGCCCGCAGTCTGCTCATTTGAATAATCTGGTTCGATCAAAGCTGTTATCAATAGCGCTGCTCTTTTCCCTTCTGTCCTGGTGGCATGCTGGCCAACTGTGTGACCCTCAGCTATACACTGCCATATGAGCATGTGCCAAATGCCATCACTCCAGCCAAAACTGCAGGCTGTGGTTGTTAGAACAATACACTGATGTTGCATGTGAGAGATTTGAATTATAGAGAAATGTAGAATTGCAGAAATTGTAACAACTTTGTGTGTGTTTTGGTATGTTTTCCATTAACCATGTGTTTTTTTTTTATAATTTTTTAGGGCTGATCACAACAACAGCAAGGAAACTGGACAGAGAACATCAGGCAGAGCACTTCTTAGAGGTACAGTAAAAGCCTTGCCAGTGTTCACTGGATTATAGCATTATTATTTATCCGGTGCCGCCACCTGCCACAGCTCACTATTAACAAAGACACGTTGGAGGACAACCATGGCAGCCCCTCAAGGCTCCATAAACTGTGATGAATGGCTGCAGTTTTGGACCCCAGGTTTAAGATTTTCTAAAAATAATCATTCATCATTGGTTATCTTTTTTAGTCAGAAAGAGAACAAGCTGGAGAAGAGTTGGTCTGCCCTGCATTTGATAAGCGCAGACATTGGGCATACAGATAGTCCACCGATTACCATTTCATTTGCTCCTGTTGCTCTGCATGCAGATGAGCCTGATAATCAGAGATTCTTGACTTTAGGGACATGAGCATACTTCTACTTTCCAGAACTTTTCTTTCACCTTATTAAAGTCTGTTGAATCTAGAGGCACTTTGCCCCTGGATAAAATGGAATGGAATAACCTCGTAGTTGACCCGCAGTATGCTGCATGTTTGTTTTTTCTGTGTTGGACTGAATGGACTTGTACAACTCTTCTGTTCTGCTTTTGTCAGCTCCAGCTCTTAATAAAGAACTTGGCTTATGACAACACTTGAACAATGAAGTTACTAAAACTTTTAGAAAGTAGCTTGCATTCACCTCTCTTTATAGTAATTCATTTACGTATAAAAGAGTGTTTAGAATTGAGGACAGAAGTCTTTGTTGTTACATCGCCCTACCCTCTATTATCCTGACATTTCAGGAGGAATACCCGTGCATGCATACCACCCTGCCTGTCTGTAATTAATAGTCCAGTGAGCAGTCCGGCTGGCAGCAGTGGTGTTCACCCTCATCTGATGCAATTGATCAGTGATCAGACCTCTGCCTCTGCCTCCAGGGATCAGTAATACAAAGAGATTTCCCGTGAGCTCAGCCCCACGTGGCCCCTGCACTTCACAGCAACATCTGCACAGTGGAAACCACAGTTTATGATGTGAATAAACACACATAAAATGTAATAAAAGTCATTAAAAAGACAATGATCTTTTCTTCAGGTAACAGTCATAGATGGTCCAGTGACCACACGCCAGTCGACAGTGTGGGTCATAGTTCACATCGAGGACCAGAATGACAACCCGCCAACCTTCCCAGAAGTCACGTACCGCATCATCTTGCCAGAGCGAGACCGCAACAAACGCGGCGAATCCGTCTACCGCGTCTTTGCTTATGACCGTGACTCGGGCGCAAATGGCAACATCACCTACAGCATCGTGGACGGTAATGACGATGAGAAGTTCATCATTGACCCCAGGACAGGAATGGTGTCATCAAAGAAGATGGTGACGGCAGGAAACTATGATCTTCTCACTGTGAGTTATTAATGTCTCTAATGAGGTCAATGTATTTATGAATGACCCTTTTTTATCTAAATGTCCAGTGTGTAAGAATTAGTGACATGTAAGGGTGAGACTGCAGATTATAACAAACTGAGGACTCCTTTGCTCACTCCTCCCTTTTCCAAGCATGTTATTTAACTACCAGAAACAATGTAAACTCTATTTCACAACTTTATCCTCTCTCTATCTTTCTCAGCCATTTCCTCCTCCTTTTTTGCTTCATCTTATTTTTTATTGGGTTTATTTGGCTGGAAAAAAAAAATTAGTTTAGAGACTACGTAAACCAAAGATGTTGTATTTAAAAGTGATTATACACTTATTCAAACATACGTATATGCAGTGTATTTAATTTCCGCCTATTAATTACAATAGAAGATGGACTTTTCTGTTAAGCTCTGGCTAAGTGAGAGGTTTCAGCTGAAATAAGAACTCATAAAGCACATTGCAAACAGGAAAAAATAAATAAAATCAGACTGTGGCTTCTTTTGGAAATGGCCTTGCAAGTGCATTGTCCATTTCTGTTTCATCAGTTTTATACTGTCATCAATTTCAGATGTCACATTTCATATGGCACCATCCTGGATGTTTTTGGACATGTACATATTTGGTACTGTAATTCCATGGTTACTATGTGAAAGTGTAAAAATGCTGAGGTTGACGGTGTGGCAAATCTGAGGTTTCTGCTTATTTCAGACAGCTCGCTGTGATTTGGAGACTCTGACATGAAAATGTTAAATTTTACACCATTACAACTGCATTCGTCCTGCACGAGCCACATTTATGTACCGTTTTTATGCATGGCAGACACTTGAGTCCTATCCATCTGATTGACTGATTAGCTGGATCAGATGCAGATCATTTGGGGTTTTGTTCTCTGGGAGACTCAAAATTGAATGTAGTGTTGTTTGTCTCCGTATATTGTCCCTGCCACTAATCTGTCCCTGCGTCTTGGCCACAGTCAGCTGGGATTGGCTCCAGCTCCCAGCTCGACCTTCCAAGAATAAGCTTTAGAAACTATAGAACCAATAATTGCAGATTGTGCCCATGTTGTTCAGCAAAAAAAAAAATCATAACTGAAGTGTCTTCTCCAGTGTTAGAATATGTGGTGAGTTCTTCTTTTCTGTAAGTAAATACTGTGTATGAAAATGGACATAGTCTTCCAGTTTCAAAATTAACTCCAGTTCGAGGTTGGTGTTTAGTCCAGTTGCGAAAACGATAATTCACGCTGGTGTCCACTCATATGTGCTGTACTTTACTGCCTATTTTCCTCTAAATGAGAACATATTTTGAAATATTGCAGACACAAAAATTGAGAGTAAGACAACTCAGGAAAGTTGTAATAGATTAGAGTAAAATATAGTTTTTATTGTCCAGTCGGAGCAGGACAATGACCACAATTGACCCCCATCTGATATATACAAATATATGAGAACAATAGATATAGAAAGATAGAAAAAGGTGCCCCCTGATGGCTGACGACTTTCCTCATGCTACTTCGGCTTCACTTTTCAAACCAGAAGACTGTGTCCATTTTTATCTACAGCCTTTGTTAGTAAGCTCCCACTTCAATAGGCAAAATTCACACTTTGTCCTTCCAGGCTGCTGTAGCAAGGCCATTACCTAAAGTATTTTAAAAATGAGTATTATAGGGCCACAAAAAACGAATTAATTTTATTTTAAAGTAATTCTACAAACATACTTATAGATAGTGTATGCAATTTCTTCCAATGAACCATCCTGAATATTGCACACTGGAGCTTTAATTATCAGGATAACATGGTAAAGCAAATCATCAATAAATTATACTCACACTTTCTGGTCTTCAGCGAGCACCCTTTTTTTGTCATCTTCTTTGTTCAGTATTAAAAAATCAGGATATTTAAAGTCAGGTGGCAACATCCACACCATGTAATTGTTGAGATCAATTTTGAGGTCAATATTAGATTTCACTAATGGATGGGGTGTTGTCACTGATGTGTAGGTGTATGTAAATGTAGAGGTAGAGTCATTGTGGAGGAGATGAGTATAGATTTTTTCAGTGAGATCAGACAATCGAGACCGGAATTCTAACACATTCATGATGTTTATTTGGCCTGAATACATATACTGTATTCTTACACTTGAGTTCAGGAAGAGAAGTGAATCTATATTAAATAAACCCCCTAATGAATTCTACTACAGTATTTCCATTCATTGGTACAGTTGGTTTTGTTCATACTTTTAACTCATTGGCTCTTTTGTGCTGAATGTCTCTGTTGTTGTCTCTCTCGTAGATAAAAGCGGAGGACAGCGGTGAACCTCCTTTATGGTCAACAGTCAAGCTCCATGTAGAGTGGATACGCAAACCCGTGCCGTCGCCGCTGCCCCTAGTGTTCACGCAGAAGTACTACAATTTTTCAATTTTGGAGACGGCTGCCGTAGCTCAACCAGTGGGAGTGGTTGCGGTCAGCCAGTCCAACACGCCTGTCTGGTTCAATATCATTGGTAAGAAAATCAAGCATTTGATTAAAGATGAACTCAAAAGCTTTTGTTCCTGTAAATTATAATTATATATGTAAAAATAAACAGGGCACACTAAAACAAAGTAAAATAAGTTATTTTTCAAGCTTGAGCAAAGCTGGTATTCACATTGTTAATTGAACACAGAATAATTGCTTTTCCAAACAATAAATGTATATTTACAATAAACAATACACACATAGTCATACATATACACACATTTCTTTGCAAGAAATGATACAAGAAAGAATAATAATTTCTACCCATTTTTACCCATTTGTTACCTTTCAAAGAAAAATAACAACTCAAAATCATTGTTTTCAAATGTTGGAATATGTACATTTCTCTGAGCAGCACAACTGTATTAAAAATCAGTTAAAAAGATTTTTTTAACTGATGTAATGAAAAAGGAAAATTCATAGTGTTAGTTTTTCTGAATGTGGTGTCATAGAGGTTTTCCCACACCCTCTCTAATACTTTTATATTTATTTGATTCTTAGCTATTTTTTTTATATATGTGGAATGAATAAAAATGGAGAGAACGAGAGAGAGAGAGAGAGTGACTTCAACCTCAAATAGCTTCTTGAGGGATAAATAAAATATTCTATATTTTATTCATATGAGCATGTGCATGATAATTATAACCATGATGATGTTTTTATGTATTTAGTTGGACCCTCTGTATACCACATGAGTAAACACACTGGAGGCAACACATTCCACACACGCAGTGCATGTAAAAAGTGCAGGCGTCCTCGCAAACCTCTTCAGTGCCACTTCCATTATTCTCCTGGATGTTTGTCCTGATCAAAATCAGCTTGTTAAAATTAAAAGCCCCCCTGGTAGTTTCTGTACTTTAGATTAATTTTTATAATTAGACAGGGCCATGAATGTTCAGGACATGTATTTCTCATGGGTTTGTTGATTTGAAACACCAAACTGTCACACAAATGACAGTGGAAGAACAACTTGTGCTGCTGCTCAGAGTCTGGTAACAAAAAGACTATGAGATCAGATTAAAGATCCTTTTACTTAGATGTCAGTATGAAAGTAAGTAGATTTTCAGTGTAAAAAAAAGATACAGAAAATGCGTGGTGGTAGATTTTTCATGTTCTGCTCTTGCTGTTAATGCCAGTGGGATAATTGCACAGGAAAATCTCTTTAATATTTAATTTTTTTTCCACTCAAAGTAAGACCGTAGTTCTCTCAAACTTCTGGAGTTGGACTGAAATTAACATTCATGGATCGCATTTCCCTTCCTGTGCTGAATTATTCTGATGCGTAGTCTGCTTACATTACTTAATAACATGTATGAATGTGGAAAAGCCAGTGTTGCAGAGTGAATGCAGTGACTGATGCAAACCTTGAATACCCTTGAATCCATTAATATTTAAAAGAAATTTTCCCTTTCAAACTTTTGCTCTCTCGCTTCTCAGGTGGACGACTCGCCCGAGAAATGTTCTACATTCCACAGAATGCATGTGGAAGACACTGCTCACTTGACACAGGTTAGGCCAAAGCATACTTTGCCGCGCCTCTTTCTCAAATGCCTCGAGTGTAGAGAAACTCAACTCAAAATTCAGGAAATTGGAGCATGCAGCACCAGGACTTTGTATACCCAAGGGCAGCACATATTGATCTGAGTTTACAAAGAAGGATGTTCACACAAACACCACAAGTTTGATATCTTTCCTCATGCAGGACAGGTTTGAGCCATTAGTTCAGCCACAATGCCTTTGAAAGTAAATATGTAGGGGATGTGATGCAGTTGCCCAACAGTTTCCTTCCTCTGAGAATTTTCTCTACATTTAAAAGTGATGTGATACCATATAAGATTAAGTCTCCATGTTGATCTCTCTCCTCAGCTGCAGATGATCCATATGTTATCAATATAGTTATAACGAGATATTATATGACAATTAATGTGAGAGTAACAGGGATGGACCTGCAGAGGAAGATCACCCAAAACCTCCTCCCTTTTTTCACTTTACTGCTCAGCCAGTTATTGCCTAGTTTCTAAACATAGTTAAATCTTCAGTGAACATAGTTCTTGCTTATAACATGTGGCTTTTGTTTTCATGATTCAGTGTTGCCACTGATGTTTCTGTGCATTCATCTGTAATGTGCTTTTTGTCATTTGTGACCCTGCTTATAGTTATATACAAAGCTCTTTTATTTCCTGTCCAGCTTCTTTGGGACTCCCTAATCAAAGTGATATTAACCATTTAACCATTTAACCATTTCTGGTTAAATAAATTATTAAAAAGTCGGGGAGGATTTGGTAGAGACCAAAACCAGAGACAATAGAAAGTAAATATGATATGTACTTTCACCAGGTGGTCTGAACTCCAAATCAATGACATTGGTTCTCCATAATTGCCTCTAATAAGTCAAACATATGTCTGTTTCATTAAACTTTCATTAAATAAGTTTTTGTTTCATTGTCGGGATATTTTAATACATAATGTTCTTGTTTGGATGTTAGTTGAGAAAACAACAGCCCAAACCAGAGGTCAGAAAATCTAAGTTATAAGTAAATAAATCATTTACTATTAAACTGACTCAAAAGATTAATCTTTTTTTTTTTTTTAGATTCAGACAGTAATACTGTTTACATCCTGTAACACTGTGTCTTAAAACAGACGCTACTTTACCAGTGATACTAAAATTACCTGTGAAACATGATCACAGCAACCATAGAGGCAACTCTAACAAGCCGGATATTTATTTCATTTAGATCCCACAGACTGTAATATCTCTTTTCCTAGACACAGTGAGACGGATGGAATAGTGTATAGTGTATTATTGACCAACCTCTCAAAAAAAGAAAGAGAAAACAAACACAAAAAGCGCGAATCCCCGTGCCTTACTCCAACTCAACACACATCAGTGATTCTGCGACAAATGCCCAATCAGTATTCATATGCTGAGGACAGCTCAGGCTCCCAGATATCTCGAGAGAGAAGCTGAAGTGAGACGCAGGATGGTGCTGAATACCGAACACCCATCAACCCTCGCCCTTGCTCTAATCAAACATTAAGCCTCTAAACTGTACACTCCCTGCCTGTGGAAAAGACCCGGCTGCAGGTTTTTGATCTCTGAGATGGGTTGTGTTTTGGAGTGATAAGACAGATGTTTGTGTGGCTGTTAACAGATCCTTGGCTGCCAAGTGGGTTCACTGCTACATTGCATTGCATTTCAGCTATTTTGTTTTATTTCACCTACCCTCAGGCTCCAGATACAGGCACCTGGCCAAAACAATTACACAGTAATAACTTAGAGCACCTGAGTTTAGTACGGCAAGTGAATACTAAATGACTGAAACGCTATGTGTGTGTGCGTGTGATTCCAGGGAGCTTTGACATGCAGTTTGACCTTCAAGTAGGTGTGGGTACGCTCGTGGTGGCCAAGCCCCTGGATGCAGAAATGCAGTCTGTATACAACATGACTATTCAGGTGACAGATGGGACCAACTTCGCTACGGCTCAGGTTACTCACACTTTTGATTTGTTATGCACTGGCACTGCCATTTTTACACTCCCAGACCCACATCAAATTCAATAACTGTTACCTCTTCCTCGGCGAGCTGTTTACTCTCATCATCTTTCCTCCTCCCTTCTCTTGCACTCCCCCTATTTTCTGAAATTATCTCTTGCTGACTATGAAATATGCTCAGTCTTTGACACTTTCTGTGCTCCTGCTGCCTTGGCTGGCCCACGAGGTCTGCCTTGTAAGGGAAAATCCTTGATATCACTCAATTAATGGGATTAGCCTGGGCCAAGTAAAGGTCAAGTGTTAGTGTAAATCCAAATATTGCTCACATCCCTCATGGGCAACACACAGTCTGTGGCTTAGAAATGTAAAAATGTAAACAAATGCTTTGCCTTGCAGTGAGTAGATTGTAATTATATGTGCAATCATATCAGGAAAAAAGGGGAATGCCACCCTACAGCTCTATAAAGTATTATCATTCACTCAACTTTCTTTACCTTTGTGGTATATAGTATAAGAAAATAATGATACACTAAAAATATTGTTTCATATACAATATATAATGATTTTTCAGAACAATGTATATTCTTGACAGTTTTTTTTGTTGGCAGCAGTCTTGTGATCATTTGACTTTCTCCCCAGTCCTTTAAGAAAACTGTACATAGTTTATACTTATCATGCAACATTGTTATTTTTATAATGAGAATTATTCTTAAAAGGGTGTATCAATAAAATATGTACAATGCTTCTTGCAATGCTACTTCAAAACACTGACCGTCAACATTTCTGCAGCACAGAAGCACAGAGCTGCACTTACTTTATATCTGGCATTACAATGTTCTCGTGCACATACGCATATTGTACATACCTGTTTCACTGTCTATGATTAATTTTCGTGTGTCGCCAACAGGCGGAGATTGAAAGTGAAAGTGTGTCTACTTGAGAGCAGCAGCGTACAGTTATCACACTTCATTTACACTGCTGACCCTCGTTTTTCTTCTTCCCCTCTGCTGCTCTTGTGTTTGAGCAACTTGAGAGCTGAAGTACAATGAGCTGTGTTACTGGGTGGTTAGTGGTGTGTGCCGCAACAGAACAAATATCCAAACCATGACATTAACAGAGTTTGCAGGCTGCAAATGGAAATTAGCCTTTCTTTTTAACATGTTTCCTCTCTGATGACATATCAAGGTTGCGTTATGTCTTAATATAATACATTTCTTACATAAAGCCCCTTAAAAATAAGAAAGGGGAGAAAAATTTGAATATATTACATGTTTATAAAATCCCAGTACACCGCCATGTGTAATATCATAACACATGTATCAGGATAAGGGCTGCAACTAAAGATTATTTTTTCAAATAACTGAGTACTTATTTGGTCCATAAAATGTCAGAAAACCTGGAAATTAGGATGTTCTTTAATTAATAATCGAATAATTTTTGCAGCTCTAATCATGATATGTATCATATTGCCAGCCCTACTGACCACAGCTCTACTCTGTGCCGACCCCTGTTTTTAAAAACTTCCCATTGTCTCTTTTTCGTTCAGGTGTTCATCCGGATACAAGACACTAACGACAACCCTCCAGTTTTCTCGCAGGCCGCCTACGATGTCAGCGTGTCGGAGGACGTACCAGTGGATGTGGAGCTGCTGCGGGTTAGAGCGTCAGACGTGGACGAGCGTTCCCGTTTGAGCTTCACCATATACAGCAGTGTGGACCCAGCCAGCATGAGACTGTTCAGGGTCAATCCAGGTACTGGAGTTGTCTACACTGCAGACAGGCTGGACTATGAAGCCAGAACACAGCACATCCTCACTATCATGGTGAGGAGAAATTATTTTTCTGTGTTTATGTGTGTGTATGTGCTTGTTTGGCTGTTGCTGTGAGCCTGTGTGTGTCTGTTAATGTGTGTCCCTCTCTTCCAAGTAATGCACCTTTTGGCAGCTCTGGCCGTCTCACTTAATTTTAGCTGCTTTCTGTCATTTATAGCCTCCTCCTGCGCTGCCGTGTTGTCCCTATGCGTCTCTCATTTTGCCTGATGCTGCTTTAGGTCAAGGATCATGAATTTCCATTTAACCGTGACCTGGCTCGCATTCTGGTAGCGGTGGAGGACTCCAATGATAACATCCCATACTTCACCAGCACCGTATACGATGCAGTGGCCTATGAGTCTTCTCCCGTAGGAACGTCTGTGTTACAAGTGACGGCCTTAGACAAAGACAATGGGATTAACGGGCAACTAATATATACGATCGAAGCAGGTGTGAGGCCATCTGTTTGCCAAGTTTTTTATTTCTCCTTTATTTCATGACTAACTTTATCGGTGTCTGTTTTTTATGTTTCCTAGTAATGAAGTCTCTAACCTTGCTGCTGCTTTCAGGCAACACCGGTGGTGTGTTTGGCATTGATAATGCCACAGGCCTTATCTTCATTTCCAGAGACTTGGATCTCACCTGTGTGGGCTTTTACACACTCACTGTTTGTGTCACCGACAGTGGTTTTCCTCCATTAATGGCCACAGCTTCAGTTCGCATCTCCTTGATCCTCTCTGAATTTTCCACACCTACATTTTCTCAGAGAGAGTATCAGGCTGAGGTAAGGAAAGATGGATGATGCATATTTGGGAGAAAGGCTTGGAAGAATGAGATAGAGGGGGGAAGAAAATGATGGAATATGGTAAGGAAGGAAAAAATAGTAAATCTTTGGACAAATACTTAATTAGGTAATATCACACAGGGGGAGATGCTGTTTTTATGAATATCAACACGACTGTGATGAAGTCACAACATCTGAAGATATCACATCTCTATCCAACAATAACTTCTCCTTTGTTTCCTGCACTCAATGGACTTCAGTAACTTTTTAGTGAGCTTTCATATCTGCTAGACTAAATTTTTTGTTCAGGCAACATTTTTTGAGATGACAACGGATAATAAATCAACATTAAATCAGCTGTGCCCACTCACTGCCATGATCTCCCTTGCCTCAAATGTCACATTAGACAGTTTCTGTGTGGCTGTGACTCTCAGACTATAGTTGATGTAAAACATGTGTGCTCCTGTCTCTGTGCACACCCACAGTAACATTAGAGAAAGCTGGTTTACTCTCAGGGGAATGGTGGTTTACCGGAAGGTGTTTATGTCTATGCCACTTCCCTCCTGGTCTGCAGATAATGGTAAAACTATCCTTAGATGTTTTTTAGAAAGATGCAACTGTGGACATGGGATCGTCGATCTTCATGAAACCCATATCCTTATAACGATCATTTATAATTTAACTAGAGCAGTTCTTGTTCAGTATGAGCCAGTTTGTGAGTATTTTTGTATTTTTGTTGTGTTTGAATGGTCACTGTTACTATTACACATTACAGTACATCAAACATAAAGATATATATTGAAATAATGACATGATAATATTAATGAAAAATAATGACAGATTGAAATAGTACAGTCGGCACTGTGTGGAGGCGGCTCTTTGAGCGATATGTCATTTGCATGTATACCAATATCTGTGGCATTTCTAATCCAAAGAGCATTAAAGTTGGAACTGCACACACTGGTGCCCTTAGTGAGTCACCCACCAAATTTGAGGCCTGTCAAGTGACCCATTGGACAGGTATACTATTAACGGCCAGATGGACAGATAGCCTTTCCTTGCAGTTATAGATAGATAATGTTGCTAGAAAAATGTACGTCTTTTGGCATAGTTTGATACAGTGTTGCATTATGCTTGTGACCGACAGTATAATTAATTATTGAGAAGTATAAACTCCTGTTATGGTTAAGTTAAAAGTCTCAGCACTCTCGATCAGAAATAACTGTTGTATCATAGCACATGACTCATCAAAGTGCCTAAAATTACACCACTGGTGGCTTTGTGTCCACAGATAATGGAGAACTGCACAATTGGGACGTACGTGACAACCGTCACTGCCCTCAGCCGCTCAGCACTCACCTATGAAATCAGCACGGGCAACGAGGAGCACTGTTTTATCATTAACCATCACACTGGCATCATAAGCACACGCAAACCACTTGACTTTGAGGTTTGTCAATGATTTTCACTTCAGCACGATCTCGCCATCTGCCAAAACACATTACGGACCCTCATGCATGCAGTCACAGTTATATGAAAACATTTGAGCACTGCTGGGCAAATTACATATTTTGTTGATTTTGTAGCACACAGACATACAAACAACCTCTGCAGCCTTTCTGCAAACACTAATGCTCTGTTGTTTCACGACAAGAGTCGTTTCAGTGATGTTTCAATTATTTTCAGTGAACGCCTTTCAAAAAGTTTTACTTTGTGTTTTCTTGAAGTAGTTCAAGATGGATTTTGAGGTCCACTTTGAATAAAAATCTTGTTGTGAAAGCCAGTCAGTGACACTACCTTGACACTTGACTCTGAATGGAATCTAATCTTCCCTCAATCAGTACAATGCCTCCTGTGCTAATGGCTGCCACACAACCACTCCACTCTCCACTGTGGAGGTGTTCAAGTTCTTCTCCTTATGCCACTCAAGTAGTCATTAAAAGCCTAATCACTTACCAAGGTTTTGCAAGCATTATGTCTATTTTAAGTCCTTGAAACTTAGTTTCGAAGAACTAAGCTCTTTGACTGATGCTTTTACACAATAAAAACAGGGTTTTCAAAACTAGCACACAAGTCAAAAAGTTTCATACACAAATTTTCCTACTTTTTGCTTTGGCAGCAAACAACAACCTACTTCCTGGTGGTGCATGCCCTGAGCATGGCTGGGCTAGAGGCCAGTGCCACTGTCATCGTCCAGGTTGGAGATGTCAATGACAACCCTCCTGTCTTCAAACAAATCAGGTATGCAGTGTTGGTCAAGCCTAACTCAAAGACCAGAGAGAAAGCAGCTCAGCACCAAACCTCTATTCTCTCCCTCTCTGTCCCTCTCTTCGTATGGACAGTGTTTTATTTCAGATTTATTATCTGGAGCAGGGTAGGAAATTGTCTTTTTTTAAAAAAACAGGAACTCATTTTGCATCTGTGATATACTGTATGTTTCAGGGGTATTTTATCAAATGCTGGAGAAAAACCTTTTTTCTTTTACTAGTGTACTGCCTGGGTTCAGGGCTTTTTTTTACCAGTTAGAATTAACTAATACCATATACTACTATAATTGTTTAAAGGATATAATGGAGGATAATACAATAAAACATGCCCCATACTGTCAGTAGATGTCCAGATCTACTTTATCATCCAACCATAAATAGTAACATCCTTGACAGGTGTTTTCGATGCCAAGGGAGGCCCAGCATCAATGACTGTTTCAGTTACATTGTCTTAAAGTATTTTATTGATAAACTGCTCTGTGTTCTTAGAACAGGACTGCCAGGTAGCAAGTAAGCAATAAGCAAATGTCTATTTTATGGTGGTATTAACACCCCCCATAATGCAATGTCAGTTATTTCAAGGCAGTTTTCTTCTAAGCCACCACTAATTTCTGACCTTGACCCTGATTTGGTAAATGTAGCTTTCCCCTGTTACATCAGGTATGTGGGTGAAATCAGTGAAGCTGCTCCAGTCAACAGTGTGGTCCTGGGAGAAGATGGTAGCCCTTTAGTCATTCAAGCGACTGATGCAGACCGCAATCACAACGCCCTGCTCAGGTTCAAGATCATAGATGACACTGCCCGCATGTTCTTTAGCGTGGACTCTGGGACCGGATCTATACGGTAAATGACTCATAGAAGTCAGACCAGTTTCTGACTTATCCGTGTATCATAAAATAGATCATACTTTATTATTTATTCTTATTGAATAATCTTATATTTCAGAACAATTGCCACTTTGGACTATGAGACGTTTTCTGAGTTCCTCTTCCGGGTTCATGTTAGAGACAGTGGTCAGCCTGTTAGGACTGCTGACAGTCCAGCAGTGGTGGTTTTAAAGGTAAATAAAGATCTATAAATTAACTTATACTACCTCACAAACCACTTTGATTCCTCCCCTGTAAAATGTGTGTTTCTCTTGCTGCCCCTTCAAAGGTGATCAACATCAATGACTCACCTCCAAAGTTTTCTCAGGACACATATGAAACAGTCCTCCTCCTGCCCACCTACATTGGAGTAGAGGTCATTAGGGTTGATGCTTTTGATCCTGATGTAACCTTTGACCTCACCCCGGACTCTGAGAAGTCAGTTCCCCCAAAGCTACTTTACTCTCTCGTGGATACTAATGTGGAGTTCTTCTCAGTGGAGCGCTACACTGGACTCGTAACTATCATCAGCCCGAACCTCAGCAAAGACACTTATCGCTTTAATGTGAAGGTAAGTGACTGGACACCAGCGGACCTGTCACACGATTAGATTTTCTTTGTATCTTGTCACTAGCTTTGATCGTCAGCATGTGGTTGGCTTAGATATTAATGATTTCCACTAGGGGGTGAGAGCACAAGGTCAGCTGTGTAACACACTGTGGTTAATCATTGTCTCTATTTAGAATACTTCAGCAAGATTTTACTGAAGTCCCTTGAGATTAAAGTGTCTTTTTCAAAGGAGGCCTGGCCAAGAGAACTCACTACAACAAAGTTGAAGAATTACAGAACAGAATTAATAAAGAAAACATAAGTAAATAAGCAGCAAAGGAAAATAAACAAGCATTTACAAGTCCAGCTTAGAAACATAGACTGATTTGACTGGCACCAATTTCAGTGTTCTATTGTGAAAGACCAAAAACCAAAAACAGTTGAAATGATTACTGTATCTTTTCAGAAAACTCATAAGTGATGTTAGAAGTCAAGTGAGAAGTACACAATTTTTTACATAAATTTCTATTCACTTGTTGCCCCACTGGTGATTAACTCCTAATTCCTTCCTACAACCAGGTTTCACTTTTCAAATCAGGAGGTTTTGTCTAATTTTATATATTTCACCTCAGTAATGGGGAACTGACACGAATATGGTAGATGCGTCATCTGAAACACTTCCAATTCATGTTGAATGGAACATCATCAAGCTTTGCCCAACAGCACTGTGGGTCTGTTGCATTGTTGCTCTTTATCGCTTATTCTTTCAGGGTTGCAAAAATGTTGGAGCCAGTTCCAGCAGACAGTGGTCAAAGGACTGTGTCCACTGTAGGAAAAATAGCAAAAAATTGGAACAAACATGCATACAAAGAGAATATGGCAGTACAACAAATAATCCTGGCCGAATTCAAGCAATGAAATAGTATATAGTAAAAAAAAAAAAGATCAAGGCATCTGATTTTGTCTGTTTCAAGGTATGGGATGGACGTTTCTCCAGCATGGCATCGGTGACGGTACTTGTACGAGAAACCATAGACAGCGGCCTCTTCTTCACCCTCCCGGTCTACTCTGCCTCCATCATGGAAAACGTATCCAATGTCACTTTGGTGACAGTTGTGAACACAGTTGGCCATCGCCTCAATGAGCCGCTCAAGTACACTCTGCTGAACCCTGGTGGACGCTTCATCATACGGCCGACCTGTGGGGTGGTGCTCACCACTGGTGTGCCTTTTGACCGAGAGGAGAAGGAGAGTTATGAGCTGGTGGTGGAGGTCAGCAGAGAAGATGAGATACTGAGAGTGGCCAGAGTGATGGTGCAAGTGCAGGTGGGGCTGGAATACTCTGGGTAAAATGATTTTTTTCTTGTTAACCCGTGTGTTATTTCCACTTGTGTGTAATCTGTGGAGTTGTGAAAAATTCCACATAAATTCCGTTCAGTCCATAGAAACCAATGGTTTTCCACACATGAAATGCTAGCTACTCCCCAGTACATTTCCTTAAAGTAACTGTCCTTCTTCAGGTGGAGGATGCTAACGACAATGCTCCGGAGTTTGTGAACCTCCCTTACTACGCTGCAGTGCAGGTGGAAGCAGAGCCAGGATCGGCTATTTTCAGGGTGTCGGCCACTGACCAGGACTATGGACTGAATGGAGAAGTGACTTACAACCTTAAAGAGCGGCACAGGGACTTTCAGGTGAGATTGACTGTTGAGCACTTGCATTAACCTGCTAGAAACATACAGTATTACACATGTACAAACAAAACTGTCAAAAATGCATTTCAATCACATTTTGTACTGTTCACTCTTCTAGTCTTCAACTGGGAGGATTTTAATAAATTTTGCTCAATTTATAAACAAATTGTGTGCTCTCAACAATGACAATCTTTATTTTTTCCAACTGTGGAGCTGTAGTAAATTTGGATTAAGCATTAACAATAAAAAGTATATTTCTTTCAAGCACCAGCTGTTACTGCATATAGATGATTTTATTTTAAATCAGATTTAAATGTATAAAAATGGTATTGGATTGGATTTAGTGTGGACAATTGGGGGTGAGATTTAAGAGGTCTAGGTTTTTCTGCTCCTTTACAGACATGAAATATGATTTATACATAAGATTGTATCGGGTTGAATATTGGTAAGTATCTAATGCTTTTTATTGTTGTTTTTTCTTTTGTAACATGTTTGAAATTAAACGTATGTTTCCATGCAGGTGAATCCTGTGACTGGAGAACTGAGCTTAAAGAGATCCTTTGAAGCAGATTTATCTAACGCTGAGTACAAGCTGGTCGTCGTGGCCACCGATGGTGGCCTTCCACCTCTGTCCACCGAGGTGGAGCTGCCTGTGACTGTCGTCAATAAAGCCATGCCGGTGTTTGACAAGCCCTTCTATGGTGTCACGGTCAAAGAGGACGTGGCCGTCTCCACCACCGTCCTTTGCATCAATGCCACTAGTCCTGAAGGCCAGAGCATCATCTTCAGCATCAGTGATGGAGACTTTTCCCTCCAGTTTGACATCGGCTTTGACACAGGCATCATCAGCGTAGTTTACCCGTTAGACTACGAGACCACGCAGTACTACCGGCTGACAGTGAAGGCCACAGATACGCTGACGGGGGCAAAGTCTGAGGTTGACGTTGACATTGTTGTGCTGGATGTGAACGATAACCCGCCTTTGTTCCAGAACAATTCGTACTCTGCCGTGCTTCCTGAGAACTCTATGATTGGAACGACAGTGTTACAGGTCTGTGTTTGCGTAATCTTCCTGAATGATTGTGTACACTTAAAACTCACTTGACCATTACTGTGTATGAATATGAAATGCCAGATTATTTATGTATGGGGAAATAGTGTGATATTTCCCTAGAACTTTCCCAGCGGAAGCTCTTGACCTTTGGTAAATAATATATGAGTGCTGTTGTTGTTGCCCTGGGAATCAGTTTATGGAGGACACCTCTAAGACATCAATAATTTCTGGGGGGATTTTCTTCAGTCAGTTAGAAAAATGGTTATTTTTCTTATTTGACTGTGTTATTAAGTTGTACAAGGATCCAGAAGGCAGTCTAAGAAAAGGAATCTCAGCAATGTTTGCTGTGCCTTACAGCAATATGCCTGGGCTGAAACTTCCAATTGTTCGCTTTGCAGGTCAAACCAAGTAATTTATATCTTTTTCATGCAACTCAAAACTCCTTCTCCTAACTTTTCAAATTGTTGTTACTCCTTCAAGCTTCTATAATTGATTATTTGACATTCAATTTGATTCTTAAAATGATCAGGTGCTCAACAACTGTTTTTTGTTTTGTGTTCCATCTCAGTGTAACCTATGTAACCTTTATTTACTCACCACCCCACATTTGGGCTCAATGGGGAAAATTGCTACAGAGTATATCAGGATCAGAAAATCTTGAATAATGCATGAGGCAATAAAAAAGTGCATTGCTACTCTCCCTGCAGGTGTTTGCTCAGGACCAAGACTCAGAGAAAAACGCCATGGTGAGCTATCAGATCCTGTCTGACATTTACAACAGTAGCGACTTCTTTCACATTGACAGCAACAGCGGGCTGATATTCACGGCACGCCTCCTCGACTACGAGCTCACCAATCGCTACGACTTCATTGTCAGAGTGACGGACAGTGGCGACCCGGCGCTCAGCAACGATGTTAGTGTAACTGTGATTGTCACTGACACCAACGACAATCCACCTAATTTCAGCCAAACCTTGTACGAGGCCTTTGTCAGCGAGCTCGCTCCCCGCGGACACTTTGTGACTTGTGTTCAGGCGTCGGATGCTGACATCTGTGATGCTCAGAGGCTGAGGTAACACAAAAGAACATTCCCTGTGTTGGTGTTTTGCTTGTTCCACCAATGATGATAGGAATTCTTTGTACATGGTTTTCTGCTGAACAGAGTTTAATCTAAAACTTCATTATGTTTGAAGAAGCACAGTGCTTGTGTTTTTGTCACAGACTCAATAAGAAAACAGATCGACCCATATGGGTTTTTCTGAATCTCTGTGGCTGATTACAATGCCAGTCTTTACAAACTGATACAGCCTATGTCCAATGTGGGATGTTCTCTTTTTTTTGGCAAATATGCTTGGCCAACACACAAAATGTATAGATTAACACTTATGGATTTTCTCCATAATATGCATTTTGTGCCTACACCGCAGGGCACTTATACATTTTAAATAAAAATAATGTTTAACTAACTACTTCTTTTAATGCTTTTATTTACATTTGTGTATACTTTCTTTCTGATTTAATTTTTGATTACAATTGTATTTGTATTGTTTGTACAGCACTCAGATCAACTGAAGTTGTTTTAAAAAGAGCTATAGCAATAAAAACCATCCAATTAATTAAATATTGAAATAATATTTAAATCAATACATTTTTAGTGCAATGCAGAATAATTAAAAAATTGGCATGATTAGTTGGTTTGGCCAGTGAATAGCTCTACCTCTTAGAAAAAAGTACATTTTTTTTTCCAGCAGCTTGTAAGCAGATATCATTGTTCAATATGATCGTCAGTGTGCTTGTTTTCTTTGAATTTGCCTTCAGGTACAGCATTCTCTCAGGGAATGAGCGGATGACTTTTTTGATGCAGTCGGATACAGGAGTGCTGAGTCTGTCTAATAAGAGGAGACAAGGCATGAAACTGGCTTATCAGCTCAACGTGTCTGTGTCAGACGGAGTCTTCACTAACACTGCTCAGGTGAGGCACTTTCTTCGCATTCCCAGTTCAGTCCTGTCAACGGATTTGCCATTTTATTTTCATGCACCGCATTCCGTGTGACCTCTTTTAGCATCCCCCTCGCTTTGACTTTATTACAAGCATTTGCAGCTTTTTTTCCAGATGGACTACTCTTGGCTGCTGAGCAGCTCCACAGTTAGAGGTTAATGCGTGTTCATGTCATATCAGATTTGCTACGAGGATGAGCTGCCATCTGGAAAAAAAAAAATTCACATCTGTCTCTTAATGTAAATTACAAGTGGAACATATGGGATTTTTTTGGCTCTGTTACACGACATAGAGAAATTGTGACAACGTCTCTGTAATCCTTAATCACTATTTGGTTCACACTTCTAAAACTTGGCATGATTTGTCTTTGACAAATCAGCTTTTAATTGTGATTGCATTGAGATTGAGATGACTAGGAATGGCTAATAGCACTTTTTCATTTGATATCAATACCAATATCTGTCTATTTACAAATTAATTGTTTGTTTTGCTCATTTCTCACATTCTGCTCACACGATGTTGGTGGCACTCATCACTTTACTGCCTATCCTTAGTGATGCATAATAGTAGGTAATAAGTATATATCATGACGACTATAAGAGTTACAGTGATTCACAGGTGATTGTTCGTGTCCTGGGAGCAAACCTGTACAGCCCAGTGTTTAGTCAGAGGTTTTACCTAGCTGAGGTCCAAGAAAATGCCCCTCCAGGATCAAAGGTGATCCAGGTAAGTCAGCTTTCTTACTCCTCATGTGCAGTTTTATTCTTTCTACATCAAAAATCCAGTGGAATATTGTAATAACAATCTCTTTCCTAAATGTATGACCCCCAGGTTCGTGCAACAGATGAGGATTCCGGCTTGTTCGGCCAGATCATGTTTTCCTTTATCAACGACCTGGGAAAAACTCAGTTTACAATTGATGCAGATGGAGTCATATCCACTCTTCAGAAGTTGGACCGTGAAAATCCTTCCAACAAAGACATGGTGCTGACTGTAATGGCTCTGGATGGTGGAGGTATTAACACTCCATATGCCAGACAGATGCCCAGAATATTTTAAAAGTGCGAATGTTGTGACAAAAACTTACTTAGTTCTTACATTTTTAATATCGAAGGTAGTATTTTTGATTAGATTCTAATCTAAGGCCATACATCTGACACCCCTGAACTACTGTAATGTGTGTTATATTCAAACCATTATCAAATGAGTTCACACATTATTAATTAGGCCTATCAGCTCCACACAACTCTGTATCTGTGCTTCTCAGTATAGTTGTGCTCGTGTTGTTGATGACAGAAATTACCAGCAGGGGCTTAAATTAGATCATGTCCAAAAACTTTATCATAAGATTCAAACTCAGGTTTTGTTCTTTTAGAACAATCTCTGGTGAATGTGACACTTTGAGTTAATTCAACTATACTTGGGATAAACCTATAAGTTTGTGTTGATTTATTTGCAGGTCGTGCATCATTCTGCACAGTACGAGTGGTTCTCGGAGATGAAAACGACAACGCCCCCCAGTTCAGAGCTGTGGAGTATCGCATGAGTATCAAAGCAAATGTAGCCAAAGGTTCTCTGGTCACGCAGATCCAAGCCACAGACCCCGATGCTGGATCTAATGGAAGAATCACCTACTCCCTTTATAGTGAGGCACGCTTGTCACTGGTTGATGTGCTGGAGGTCAGTTCATTTCACCCTCACTCTCTCTTTCAACACAGAGCTGCAACCGTCCTCTCAGTTCCATTAAAAAAGTCTAACCTAACCCAAACATATGAGTTTAATGAGAGGAAGCCATACTAAAACTCAAAAGCAATGCCGCTACCCTCTATTTCTAATAAATTATAAATTCTCAGACGACACTACACTGCCCATTTCAGTGAATTAACAACCATCTGTTAGCTGTAGATTATACATTTTCTGCTCATCATATCAAAATGATGTTGCATGAAGATTGATGCTTCTGTCAGTTTTCACCATTAAAAAGGGAAATGCAATTAAGTAACAACATCAAAAGGCTGCATAACTTGTGAGTGAATATAAAATAGGAGTAGCATATAAATTTAAATTAAAGTGGAAGCTCCAGTAACAAAGAAAAAAAAAACGAACCGATTCAAACCAGAGGCCATTAAGAGAAAACAGAAAGCCAAAACAGTAAAAATGTAACAGTCAAATTCAGAATGAGAATCAAAAGCCATCCATCCATCCATCCATCCATCCATCCATCCATCCATCCATCCATCCATCCAAGGATTGCATTATCCTCTCACAAAGAGCTGACTATGGTAAATTTCTGTTATCATGATTATTGTGAACAAGGATAATTATTAATTATTATGTGGATAATAATTAATAAAAGTGACAAAAATGCTGTCTAGCACACCAACATGCAGTCCTAGTGATTTATTTCAAGGTGCCACAAAATGTAAAATGTAAGATTCTAAAAAAAAATACTCCAATAAAGCATATTTTTACGTTCATATTTCATTTCATATTGTCCCATGCCTGGTGTCCCCCAAGTCATATCTCAGAGTATTGTTTCTAAATTGAGATTAAAATATCTTTGTGATGTTGTTGGTGTCCAGGTGGAGCCAGACAGTGGATGGATGATAACTAAAAGCACCGTGGACCATCTCCAGGGGACTGTGCTGTCCTTCTTTGTCAAAGCCACGGACTGTGGTTCGCCCCCCAAACACTCCCTGGTGTCAGCCTTCATCCACGTTGTCCCTCCTGATGCGTTCGTCCCCTCCTTCAGCCAGCCTCAGTACTCCTTCACCATCCCAGAGGACACGGCAGTAGGAACGGCCCTGGGCTCCGTGTACATGGGTCCGGGACAGACCGGCTTTTTCACTGCAATTGGGGGACAGACGCCCGACAGTAATGAGGGAGGGACTTTTGATGTGGACAGAGAGACAGGTCTGATTCACTTGGTCAAGCCGCTTGACTATGAACAGGTCAGCATCTTCCGCTTCAAGGTGGCAGCAACAACAAGAAGAGACCTGATTGAGTCTGTCTCCACTGTCGACCTGGAGGTTAAGGTTGGTGAGCCTGTTTGCATTCTTGTTTCCAGTTTTTCTTTAAAATTGATTTAAAATTCAAAATCAGGGTATGAAGTAATATCTGAGATTTATTTTATAATTTAAAAAAAAAGATTAAACTTACAAGTTAAAAATTCAAAGAGATCTCCAAAAACATTGTAATAAATAGAGGGAATTTTAACCTCCTAGTGAAAGCTTGTCATTGTGCAGATTCTGGACGTGAACGACAACAAACCTGTGTTTGAGACCAACACGTATGTAGCAACAGTGATGGAGGGGATGCCTGTGGGGACACGAGTGGTTCAAGTACGTGCCATTGATCCAGACTGGGGCTCCAATGGACAGGTGTGTGACAGCAATAAGTTGAAGTTGTGGCAGCGAAGGGACAGTTGTGGTGGAAAAGTTAAAAGCCTTTATTTATATGGGCAATGCATAGTGAGGTGGATGCATTAGTCATATCAATAAAGGCTTTATACCTTTTACACAAGAGGGAGGGCCTTGGTTTGATATTTTTCTACACATATAAACCGCAGTGTTCCTTTTCTCTTTTCTCTCTTGTACAGCACTCTGTGGCATTTTGTTCTTTTTGTGCTTAACTAAAAACACTGCATGTGTTGGCGTGACATGCAGGTAACCTACAGACTTGGACCACTGCTGACCCACAACTTGGACTTCACGATGGATGTGCGCTTCTCCACTAGTCCCATCACGACCAGTGCTGTCTTTGGCATTGACAGTAAAACGGGCTGGATCACTACGGTGAGACAGATGGACCACGAGACCTGCTCCAGCTACAGCCTTGAAGTCGTGGCAGCAGATTTTGGCGAGTCAAAGTCTCTCTCCTCCACCACGGTGGTGACCATCACAGTATCCGACGTCAACGACAACCCACCTGAGTTCGAGAGGGACCTCTACCGTGGTGCGGTCAGGGAGAGTGATCCCCTCGGTGAGGTGGTGGCTGTTCTGAAAACCAGAGATCGAGATGGCACAGATCAAAACCGTCAAGTCAGCTTTTACATCACAGGTGAGTAAACATTAATTCTCATTCAAACATATTGTGAGACATAATGTTGATTTGCATAGAATTATTTAAAGGCCTTATGGGGGGGGGGGTCACTTTTATTAAAGGTCAAATTTTAAATACATTTAGAATCACCATGTCACACATGACTAAGCATTTTATTTTGGTGATATCCAAAATATGCATTTTTCATCTATTCCCAGAGACAAAGTCAGAACATATAGATGGGTTGCTGAAGATTTGCCTTTTACTAAATTATCACACATGCATAAAATTAAGTTGTGATTCACTCACTGAATATTTATTTGTGGGAAGATGTCAGGTTTATCTTTTCAAAATAATAATATTATTCACACATTTGCATGATTAATGTTGTGAATTTGGTTGAACTTGGTTACTATGACTTTCATCTTTAAAAAGTGGGTCCCAATCCAAAACGACTGCAAAACATACAGCACTTCAGGGTCAAAGGTCAAAAAAAGGAACTAAGTAAAATGTGTTTTGAGAGAACAAAATATAATCCAGTGCAGTACAAAATGTTAAAAAAACTCAAAAAACATAAAATAGTAGATATTTCTCATTCTACTGTATATTTTCATTGCACTGTCCCTTTAAATAGAACCAAGTTTGTTGATGGCTGTCTAGTAAAAACTGTTCTTCAGTCTGCTTGTCTGAATCCTTATTGATCTGAACAACCAGCCTGAGGGCAGAAGCTCAAAAACAGAGTGATGGTGATGTGTAATAATGCTACATCCCATTTTAAATCTATTACACAGTGATACCTCGCCTCAAAAACTAATATTGTGAACCAAATTGCAATATCTGTCAGAAATTAAATATTTTCCCCAAATTGTTTTTGTAAAACTACTGCTTTTTTAAAACAATGTGAATGATTTTTACTGGTTAGCACAAGAAGACCTGGTGAGTGAGTGAGTGAGTGAGTGAGTGAGTGAGTGAGTGAGTGAGTGAGTGTAAAGATCATCATAAAACATTAATCTCTATTCATGTTACACTGTCTGGTAATGAAGGATAATTTATTACCTGCTGTGACATTTCAACTTACTGATTGTTCTAATTGCAGTGTTGTAATAAAAGGTCAGATTGTTAAGTCTCAAAGGCCACAGTTGCTTCACCACCTGCCTGATTTTACACTTTGTTGATTTATGTTTATTGATTACACACAAATGCATTAGAGTCTCTTTGTGTGTATGTGTGTGTGGTGGTATTTTGGGTGCTGAGCTGGTGTGTATTGATCCTGTGCAATAATACGACTCCCAGTTTTGTTCACAAGTCTGCTACAGTGTATCTTCACCTCTGTCTGTCTTTGCTGTGAATTGCCTGCAGCACTTTCATCCTCCTTCTCCTCCTCCTCCTCCTCCTCCCTTTTTTGATTTACAGGAGGAAACCCGCGGGGCGTGTTTGGCCTGGCCCTCGTGCAGGGGGAGTGGAAGGTTTATGTGAGCGGTTTACTGGACCGTGAGCAGCAGGACTGGTATCTGCTCAACATCACTGCCACTGATGGCCTTTATGTTGCTCGCACTGCAGTGGAAGTTACTGTGATGGATGCCAATGACAACAGCCCCATCTGCAACCAGGTCAGGGATAAAAGGTTATGGAAAAAGGAGATGCTACAGTGACAAATAAACAAAAATAAAGCAGGATTGTAGCTGAATAAACAATTTTATTATTACTTTTACTCTTTGGTCAACTACATGCCTTTAATCACTGTTAGGTTCCATTCAAAAAAGTGTTTTGTCTAAAAATAAGATTTATGTACATAGATAAACAGTTTATTCATGAAGTTTCAACTGAACTGTATTATATGGCACTTTAAATCTTAAATATAAACATAAAAACAGCCATGATACCACCTCACAATACCCACTGAAAATATACAGTGATATAATGTTATGTTTTTCTGTGGTAATTTTATTTGTGGCTCAGCTCAAGTAATTAATAATGGATAATGTAAGAATATGCACAGTAGATTTGTGCAGTTAAAATGTGAGTACAAATTTAGGGTGTATGAATGTAAAAATATATAATGTATAAATCAATAAACATACAAAATTAAAAAAAATTATGTCAACACGCATAAATAGCCTTTCTCACCACCAAACTATTTATTTTGTATTTAATTATATATTTAATAAATTTAGAGCATTTAGTGACATGTTTAGAGTTTCATATTCTATTTTTTATTTTTACATAAATTCATTGATCTTTTTGTAGAGTATAACAATAAAAATAATATTGAGAATACCCAGCACAGTCAATAGCTGGAGAAAAGCTGGGATAATTTATACAAACAAATGACAGTACAGTACTACGCATTTAAAACTAAAGTTAGTTTTCATACTGCATCACAAGCTGATATACTGTAATGAAGGACAATCTGTGAAAAGGACAGATAATTGGGCTCTTCTAGGCATATCCCATTTCATTTAGATTTATTCTATGGTTTTTTTAATTGCACATAATTGGCTGATTAATGTTCATTTTCTTTCTTAACTCTTACTAATTCTCTTTGAAATCATTTCTCCTGTCTCCCTGGTCTCCTCTTATAATTCTCTCTGCTCTCAGATACAGTAACTAAAAAGTGGTCACTCTGGTTTTACACAGAAGCAGCGCTGAATGGTTCCAAAGACATTATCAAGACACTGTACTTTAAATTTGTTGCTAACACTTTTTTCTCGATTTCTTTTTTTTTTTTTTTAATATTGCTATTTGAAATGGTGGTAAAAGCTGTAGAAGTAGTTTATAGCATTATGTGTAGTTGTGAGTGGTTCCTAAAGATCCCTGTGGGGTTTCAACACTCATGCAGTGGGTCCATAGATGATTTTAAATGAATAAAAATGACCAGCAACATTATATTTCAGCTTTAACAGTTACCAAAGCTAAAACAAAATCGATATTCTTTTGTGATAAATGTTTTTATTGATTTTTAATGACATAAAATAGGCACATACTGTAAAAGTACCAAGCACTAGAATTCTAGTTTCTACAGTCAGCAAAAACAGAAATATACACGTATAAATATTGCCTTGCAAAATTAAAAGTATAAAAACAATAAAAAAGCATATAATGTATAAAATTGCTATGCTAGAGATGAACTGGCAGTGGTTAAATTACTTTCCTTACATGACCCCTGAGGTTATGGTGACAGATTTATTGACAACATCAGCTGCAGCAGTCCAATTTACAGTGACAGAGCACAGGAATCAGTGTGACATGTTTAATGTCATTTGGGACAACGCGTCCCAGTCCTGGTCTTGTTATTTTTTGAGGTGCTAAAAAGTTTGGGAAACGCTGTATATACAGTATAATACTTGTGGCACAAATTCTTGCATATACTAAAGTATATGTATAATTGTAAGTGACAGCTTTTTTTCATTATTAATTCATAAACTGATTCACCTAACACTTTAATTAATTGATTTTTAAAGTGACAGTACAGTTAAAACATAAATGTTACCCTATAGCTTAGAGCTTTTTCACATTTTCAGGTCACAATTTATCAATGTATCTACTTGTAACCTATATCATGCAGATTCATTTTCTTATTTCTGTCACTTCAGCTGTAAATGTAATCAGTAATTCAGAGGATGTGACAGAACAGAAGCAGCAGAGTGAAATATGTTGTGGTGAAGTGGGGACATGGTCTGTGTTTGGTGAAATGGGGAGGACAGGAGTGAAGCAGGGTCAAAACATGCCACTCTGCTGCACTCGTTCTGTCAGTGGGGATTATGGATTCAGTGCTGGACTGATGTCTTTATTTTTCAAAAACTGATGCTCACTATGTGCTTGTGTGTGTGTGTGTGTGTATGACAGGCCGTGTACAGCGCCTCATTTCCTGAGGACATTCCCTCTAACAGGGGCATTTTGACAGTGGGAGCAACAGATGCTGACTCAGGCTCCAGTGCTGAGATTCAGTATTCACTTTTTGGTATTGGGGTCGAAGATTTCTACATGGATGCAAACACTGGTACATTTAGTTATTGCTTTTATTTTCACTTCTTAAAACAAATGCTTTTGATTGAATTTGATCAATAACCAGCACAATCCAACAATACCCAACACCCAAGCAGCCAAACAGAGCATAGAGGAAGATGGTAAATTATAAAAAAACATGTCTTTCAGTCATTCACAAACATCTGTTACATTTTTACCATAGTCAAATGAGTTCACACAACATTGATTTAGCCTATTAGCTCCACACAATCATAAGTCACTCCAGCCTCACTTAATTAATTAACACAATAAACTGATAAAATTTATCAAAACAATGACAATGGATGACTATCACTGCATTTCCTGTCACTGCAGTTTTGCTGCACAATGTGTGTTCAGAAATAAAGAAATTCCCTTAAACCTGACCTTTAGCAGCTGATTCAGGAGCTTTGTCTGGATGATGGAGTTTCAGCTCTTATTTCACAGTGACCACAGAATAGAGTTTAGATATTTTCACCTCAATGCGAGGCAGACGCCCCGAGAAACCACCGTATCAGTCACAATTCTGTGCCTACTGACCCTCAGCTTCATAGAAAATAATGTTTTTGCATGGCAAAGGATGCTGCATATGAACAGCCTCTTTATGACCTTGAGGCAACATCCAAGTGGAAAACACCTGAGTTATTACTTAGAATTAAAATTAGTTATATTGGCACACACACTAATCATTGATAGTGCAGTTTATGTCTGCATGTAAACTATCCTGAACACACAAACTGAGCAGAGAAGCAGTGAGCACCAATTTTATGTCTACTATTATTCATTTTCCTTGTGATGAAAATGCACCACAGGCTAAACGTCTCGTCCCACTCAGCTTTACATGCCTCTATGTTTGTGTTTTACAGGGGAGCTGCGTACGGCCACAACCATGGACCGCGAAATGACGCCCACCTACAAACTCATCGCTCAGGCGACTGATGGAGGCGGACTCTTCTGCCGCTCTGACATTTCTCTCCAAGTGCTGGACGTGAATGACAATGCCCCCTTGTTCTCCTCTACTCATTACCTGGCTAGTGTGTTTGAGAATGCAGCACCAAAGGCTTTGCTCACCCGTCTGCAGGCCAGCGACCCTGATGAAGGTAAGCTGCTGCAGTGTTGTTCCGTGATATGTCAGTCATGTGGGACATCAAACAAGGCTCATAATGGACACAGAGAGTTTCCTACGCGTGACAAATGCAGTTAAAATCTATTCTGTCACTTACCATCCAAACTGCTGACTGTGACATGAGCAAGCTGATGAGAATTGCCAGGAGCAGTGCTCTTTTTCATTTGTGTCACATTCACTTTGTACATGTATCCATCATCCCTCTCTGATTAAAAAATGATTGCCAGGAACAGGAGGAAGGTCCTCCAGAGAATCTTCTGTGTTCATTCCTTTGTCTCCTGTCCTTTACAGGTCTTAACCGAACAGTGGTTTATTCTCTGGTGGATTCAGTCGGTGGATTATTCTCCATTGACCCGTCATCTGGGATGGTAAGACTAGAAAGATCTCTGGACAGGGAGAGCCAAGACTCTTATCGTGTTCAAGTCCAAGCCACTGACCAAGCTGGCCAACAGGGGGCACTGTCCTCACAGGTAGGAGGCTCCAAGTCACACCAAGTCAGTCACTTGTGTGTTTCTCCAAAAAATACTTCAGATAATAGCAGTAATAATAAAAGAATGTGTTCATCATGTGTAAATATGTTATTCAAATGAAAATGATAATAATTATGTAGAAATTACAATTTCCTCTGATAACATGAATCATATCGCAATTTCAGTCGAAATAATCGTAATTTGACATTTATTCAAAATCGTGTTCATGCAAACATCAGTGGAATTGACAACATTTATAGTTTACATGATATAATAGTTTTTCTGAATAAGATGTGATTTACATCACTTCTAAGTAATTAACATCAATTCAAACTAAATATGTTTTGTAATTAAACCATCTGAATGCAAAAATGTGATTAGATTTGATACACAACAAATTAAAATGCAGCAACTGTCAGCAATAGAGTCCTTTCTCTGCTGATGCCCAATCTGTATTTCTCACCACACACATGAATAAAATTAGCCAATGAATAAATATATGTTGTTCACAGAGGAGATCAGATAAAGAGCCTTGTAGATTTTAATTAAGATGAAACTTAATCTTCCATCTTTGTCACTGTGCGGTGCATGGGATGAGAAATACACGGCAAAGTTGACAGAGACAGATGCAGGTGATGCAGGAAGTAGGAGAAAAAAGACAATGAGACAAGATGAGAAAGTGGTTCCTCTTTCATGATGTTTGAACACACCATAAACCATAAGAGTAAATAAACCTCAGGGAAATACATCACTGTAGGAGCACCAGAGGCAACAGTAGTGGGTTTTTTTTTTACATGTAGCACTGCTGGCATCCCACTTGCTTTAAGTGGAGGCAGTGCTGTAGTGATCAAGTACACGACTTGAGTCTTACTCAAGCCCTGATTACCAGGACACAACTTGGACAAGGGCACTGATGACTCAGACTCAGCCTGTCATGTTCATTAAATGCTAAGAGACACCTGGATTTGTGAGCTTTGCCTACACACATTAATTCAGATCACAGCAAGTGCGATGGTAAATGTTAAGTAATTAATCCAACTATTGAGGAGAGGAATAAATTTACATGTCCAGAAACTGCAGAGGGTCAGAGGACTTCACCTGAGGAGGCAGTCTCCACTCTGTTGTGAGGACAGATGTGTTAATGCAGCAGGAATTGGACACATGTCTCTGGATGTTGTAATTGTTATTGGTAAATGATGCCTTGTCATACAGATTTGGAAATTTTTTTTAGACTTAACACTGCCTACATGTGATTGGATCACTCAGGGTTGATGTTAATACTAGGTATAAAAGGGGGTTTTCTAGTTCTATATGCCACTTGTGTATGTTACCAAACACCATTTATGGGACTGATGAAGGTTGCTGAAATGCAGCTGGTCTTGGTTTTCCAACATTTGTCCTCAATCCCATAAAACCCTGATTTAACCATCTGCATCAAATCATTCTTTAAAGCCAGCACTACTGATGTCACACAGTGTTTCTGGCATCAGCTCCTGCAACATAAAGTTGATTTATTTTTCAAATATGCATTGAAGAGAGAGACACTGTCATAGAAATACATGGTGTAATCTGGCCACACCCTTCAAGCAGACAGTCTTATAGTTTGAAAACACCCCAAGGATCCTGGTTATGAGTCTGAACTAAGTATAAATGTCAGAAAATGTCACAGTCTTAATGATTCGCATAAAAATTGATCATGGATGTCTTGAAAATTAATCATGATACTGTTTTTGCACAAGGGTGTTATGGTGAAATATGATCTGAATTTGCCCTGCTAATTCATAACAAGCACAGCCTCAATAAAAAAATTAAAATGTCCTAACAAAAGAGTGAGATTAACTGTGTGTACCAACACAGTTTGTGGAAAAGCAGAATGAACTTGGCAGAAACTAAACAGGCTGAATGTTGGATTTCAGCAAAAACAAGCATTTATCTGACTGTAATGCCACAAATCTTCAGCATTTATCCAATTTCCAGTACATTCTCCCTTCAGCTTTGTTGTTTGCCGACTGCAATTGATTTTCACCTGTCTTTAATCTTGTTACAGAGACTTAAGTATCTGCTGTCTTTGATATTTGTCTCTCTCTTGTGTTTCCCCTCAGGCTGATTTGACCATTCTGGTCCTGGATGTGAATGACAATGCTCCGGTCTTCCAGAGGAGGGACTACGTCATCACAGTCCCAGAGGATGTCACTGTGGGAACTGAGGTGCTGCAAGTCTTGGCGACGAGTGCAGACATCGGCCTTAATGCTGAGATCACTTACAGAATTCGGTCGGGCAACGAGTTAGGAAAGTTCACCATTGACAGAAACCGAGGTGAGCAAAGATCCTTCTTACTTTAATAGCAAATGTGTAAATTTCTATTTAAGCAGTTGAAATTCATAAAATGTATGTATTCTGCAAATACACTGTACTTTGTGTTTTTAGGCTCAATTTCTGTGGCTGATGATTTGGACTTTGAGGTGTGTAAGGACTACTACCTTACTGTTGAGGCCTGGGACAGTGGGAACCCTCCTCTCAGCACTGCTACCATGGTAACCATCGAACTAATGGATGTCAACGACAATGCACCAGCTTTTAGTCAAGACATCTACAATGTCCTTGTCAGTGAGGATGCATCTGTGGGACACTCAATTACAAGGGTAATGTTGAGTCACTTATATTGGTCTAGTTATGCTTATACTTTTTTTCCTTAAATTTGTAGTGCGTACATTTTAAATATAAAACTTACAAACATTTAACATATAATATATAACAAATGTATATTATGTCAAATTAGTTCACCCAAGCCTGATAAACAGCTCCATATGACTCTTTCTGTATTTCTCAGCATAATAATATTACGAATGTAGCATAAGAAGGATACTACAACAGTGTTGTCCTAGTAAAGAGAAATGGCTGCAACAGGCTGGAGTATGACTGAAAACACAGAGTAGGGTCCATGAAAAGTTTCAGAAGTGAATACTACTGTTCACAAAACCCAGTTGTAGACCGGTTTGATGGGATAAATGCTTCTTGTCCCTGCCCGTCCCTGACCTGCTGCTGTATACACACAAATGCTACCTCAGACAAATCTTATGGTTTTGCTTGAAACAGCTGGTTTTCATCCCCACGACCCTTAGTGGATAAAGCAGTAGAAAATGAGTGAACCAGTTTTCATATTAAAGTCAAATAATGCTGCAGTCAAATAATGTTGGTTCCTGTTCAAAGACTAAACAGAGGCACCCACAACAACAGAAATCATCAAAAGTTATGCACTGCACCTTTAACCCATGTTTTGTGTTCACTAGGTTTCAGCAGAAGACCTGGACAGTCAGGTAAATGGGCGAATCACCTACTCAATCCTGAAAGGTGACCGTAGCAACCACTTCTGGATTGACCCTGTAACAGGACTGCTCAAAGTCAATAAGCGGCTTGACAGAGAACTGGTAAGAATACATTATCTCTTTAGTAGTTTTATGGATAGTGAGCACAGTCAGCTCTCTTATCTCATATAACCGGTTTGATAGATTGCTCTTTACATACAGTGCAACCACTGACAGTGTCATTCGCTTCCTCTAGGTGTCCAGGTATTCTTTGTCAGTACAGGCGTTTGACAGTGGCTCCCCTGCCATGTCCTCCACTGTCACGGTTAACATCGATGTTTCTGACATTAACGACAACCCTCCTGTCTTCAACCCTCCCAACTCCACAGTTGTCATACCGGTACGTTTGGGTGTGTGTTGGTAAGTGTTTGTTGTCGTCATTGTGACCTCTCTCTTTGTACATTTAAGAGTGTAGATGGAGACAATTGGACTTAGTTCAGTTTATCCAAGAAGCTTCTTCGTTTCTGACTGACTGGTGGAAAACTCTGGTAATTTAGGCCTTATACACAGGGGGACAGAACTTTCCCTTAACAATATTTTTTGTTATTAAAAGTCCAGGCGCTTTTATCTACACTCTTGAAGGTACAATGACCTGGACGACTGCAGACCTTCACAGACATCTTATCTCTTTGTCTGTCCAGCTAAATCAAGCAGCCGGCACCACACTGCTGAAGCTGTCTGTCAGTGATAAAGACTCCCCAAGAAATGGTCCTCCCTTTGAGTTTTGCATTGTGTCAGGAAATGAGGGGAGCTTCCTTTCACTGGACCAGACGGGGATTCTGAGGACCAACCGTGTAATTGGCCCTGAAGCGCCAAGAGAGTTCGTTCTTGAAATCCAGGTTAGAGATGGAAATAGTTTGACATGGTAATACTCCTTAAAAGCTGGAATGCACTAGTCAGCCTCTCACTGACTATGTTCACATGGACAGCAATATTCTCTTATTAAGTGAATTTAAGACAGTATCATTGGTGGACTCAATCCCATCACAGCTCTTGCCCCTTCAACTTGGCCCTACCTCTCCATTTCACCGGTTCACATCAGTGTCCCCAAAACTTGATGAGGTAGACAGTTAGAGTGAAGTGTAAGGGCTAACTCACAGTGCAAACTGAGATTTATTTTCAGGCCCACCCTTCCGGCAGAGGCCTATGGGATATTTTCCGGATTAAACCAAATCCAAGGAAAATCGTGTAATTGTTATAAAGCTGTTGGTTGTTTGCAGTTTCATACCCTAGACTAGTTCACATTTTCTGACATGTCTTTATTTTGTCTCCGACAAGCACATAATAAAGTCTTTTAATTTTTTTTTCTTTTTTTGGTGATGGCATGTTGACTTTCCGGCAAAATATGTTGTGTCTTTCTTTCTGTCTAAATTCCAAGGCGCAAACAGTAGGGGTAAACATGAGAAATGGAATTAAGCCTCAGTATCTCACTGTATGTTGTTTGTTTTCTTCTTGCAGGCAAGTGACTCTGGTAAACCAAGTCTTACTTCTTCCTCCTGGGTATTTCTGAGGGTCATTGGAAACAGCCAATACAAACCTACTGTCTCCCCTCTGGAAATCTTCATTGTCATGGTAACAGACACTTTCCAGGGTGGCCCAATTGGCCGTATATACGCAACGGACCGCGACCCCAATGATGCTCTGTCATTTACCCAGAAGCCTCAGCCCAAGAGCATGTTCACCATCAACAGACAGGATGGCGGCATTGTGGCTCTGCCAGGCCTGGAACCTGGCAGGTATAAACTGTCTCTCCTAAACACTCACACACAGACACACACTCATCCACTCTATATCACAGAAAGTACTGAATGACATTGAAATAAATATCCTTTGTCCTTTGTCAGATACCAGATGAATGCCACAGTGAGTGATGGACGTTTCGCTGTGATAGCCGATGTCTCAGTCCAGGTGGAACAGGTGACAGATGTTCTGCTGCGCAGCGCCCTGAACTTACGGATAGGATCTCTATCCCCTGAGGACCTGCTTGGACGTTACCTGAGCCAGGTCAAACTCATGTTACATGGACTAACTGGGTGGAAATGGTCACCAAGACAACCGGATCCCCTGCACATTCTCAGTGTACAGCCAGTCAGCGGAACATCTGACGTCGACTTGCTTCTGGTCATAGAGCGGCCGGAGTCATCAGGCATTGACCGGATGGCTGGCTTTTACTCTCAACAGGAGTTATCTGCTCTGTTAGAGGAAGCGGTAGCACGAGGCCAAGTTCGGGGTATCCTTGCTGGGGCGGTGGTGATGAGCACGGCTTGCTCCGGGGAGCTGGATTGTGGGGACAGAGTGTGTGAGCAGACAGTGGTGATGGAGAGTGACTCACCTGTAACCTACACCACAGAGAGGGTCAGTCTGGTGTCACCGAGGTTCAGCCGCATTGAGACCTGCACCTGTCCTGGTGAGCACAGCTCACATTAGCTAGTTTTTCAGTAACATGTATAAACCAAATTTTCAAAGATATGGCAAATGAAAATGTGCATTAATGTGTGTTTCCAACAACTGGTGTAAAGAAAATATTGGGAGTAAGTTCACTGAGCTAAGCAGTAGATGGCGCCAAAGTCTGTCTCACCACAGATGTACAACAAGGTGCAATTTGGTGACACAATGAAGAGCACCAGTCGGCTTTGGATATGGAGGCCTTTAATCATAAAGTATTATGAAAAAGAAACTGAAAAAGAAAATAGTTGACATGCTTAGAAAAGATATGTTAATTTAATTAATTTAATTAAAACTCATGTAAGCAAGATATTTAAAGACAACATGCTTTTTATACAGCTTGTTTTCAGGGTTGAAAGTCAGAATGTTACAACTTTTATAAATTTTCTTTGCAACTGGTAACTTTTTCAGTATAGTTTTTAATGAAGCTATTGAATTTGCAGCTTTTTGGTACATGTACATGTTTTTGTCTAAACAAATAACTGAAAATATGATTTTACACAGTAATACATTCATATATCAAACAATAAAATAAATATGTAAGGATGAAGATGAAATATAAGGATTTCCCCCACATGTAGTCAGATGATATCTTAATCTCTGTGTCTCTGAGCAGGAGGCACATGTCCAAACTCTCTCGAGCTTTGTGAAGGTCAGTCCTGTCCAGCAGACATGCAGTGTGTTCGCTCTGGTCCTACAGCACCATCTGTCTGCCAGTGTCAGCCAGAGCGACTGGACGAGTGTGCAGGTAGGAAATCATCTTTAACCCTGATGTTTGGTTCTATTGTTTATCTAAACTAAATAGAATTAAAAATTAATTCAGTACATTGGGTTGAATGAGCTATTATTTGTAGGTCGACATGTTCTTCCTCAAATTGTAATCCTCTATCTTTATGTGTTGTGAATGTGTAGGTCAAACCTCTCTGAGCTTCTCTGGTAACAGTTACATCAAATACAGAGTGACGGAGAACAGCCAGAGTGGAGAGATGAGGCTTGGCCTGAGGATTCGAACACTTCAGAGAAGAGGCGTCATCATGTTCACACGGGTTAACCCCTGTACTATGCTCAAAGTAAATGCATTTACATCCTCATTCTACACTTTACTATACTGTTTCCACATCGGTCTGTGCAGTGTGGAGATGAAGTTGTTGTATCTGTTTTTCTCTACAGATTGAAGGGGGTCGACTCTGGTTCCAGCTGGACTGTGACAACACACTCGGCATTATGGGTATCTCTGGCAGACCAATAAATGACGGTCTCTGGCACGCTGTTGCCTTGGAGCTGACGAGGAACTATACCCTCCTCTCACTGGATGATAGTTATGTGGAGCGCCGCCGAGCAGCCCGAGCACCTGTTCGGCTTTGGCCTCTCGCCCCAGACTCATCCTTTTTTTTTGGTGCCCAAGTGAGGACACCAAGCGGGCAAGGCGAGAGGCCAAGTCCAGCGCCGGGGAGGATCCACGCAGGGCAGGGACTTGGGGAGCGTGGAGCGAGGGGACCACCAAGAGCCCAGGATGGCTTCCAGGGTTGCCTGGGCTCGCTTATGCTGAATGGCAACGAACTGCCACTCCAGAACAAGAGGAGTCATTACGCTGAGATTGCCGGGCTGAGTGAGGTCAAGTTGGGCTGCATGCTTTATCCAGATCCCTGCATCAGCCAGCCATGCCTCAATGGCGCCATCTGCAGCAGCTTGCCCTCTGGAGGTCTGTATACATGAAAAACTGTGTGTGCATATATTTTCCAGATTTCACAGATCTTATACACGAGACCTTTAAGGGTTGTGATTGAGACAGTGTAGTGCCTTAATCTGAACATTTATGATTTTAAAAATTATTATTTGACACATGCTGAGTCTCTCTCCTACAGGCTTCCTGTGCAGTTGCAGCAGTGGCTTCACTGGAGGGCGCTGTGAAGTTGAGTTGACGTCCTGCATGCCAAATCCCTGCCAGAACGGTGGAGACTGCAACCCTGTCGGCAGTGCATTCCTCTGTGGCTGTCCCAGGGGGCTCGGGGGGCTTATGTAAGATAAAATAGCCTGAAATCACACGGGCACAATTCTAAGCTGTAATTCCTCACTAGGAAATCTAGTGCTAATGAATGCAGTGTCTTGTCTAGGAAGTACAATGAGGCTGGTAATGATTTAGACACACTGACATCACATTCAGGCTTGGATACAGAGGATACACACACACACACACACACACACACACACACACAGTCATTACCCCACATAAGCACCACAGCCGCAACTGTGTTATTTTAGTCATTATTGTGCAAAAATAATTAGTGTGTCTAATTAAATTGTGTGTGATTTCAAGAGAAAGGCCTATAATCATTCTCTTGCTGCCATTTTGTTTAATTACAACTCAGTAATTGTCTTTGAAATGAACTTTCTGCTCATGTGGTCGTTCAGCTGAGTCGCCACTAGAGGGCATTTTCCCCTCAAAATGGAAAATGCTGCTGCTTTTCTGTGCTTTTGCAAAACATGATGTTGAAGTTCATTTGAGTGAGAATTTGCTGATTAATAACCAAGATAATACAGAGTGAAGCTTTTATGGGTTTTCTAATCACAGAAAGTTACTCAGATAATTATCAGTTAATGTTAATGATAAACAGTGACTGAAGCTAAATTATTATTATATTATTATAGCTGCTATAACACACTAAAATAAAAACCGGTGAAACATAAATGTAAATGACTGAATAGCTGACCCTTGCAGCCCTTTCATCATTTAAAGCAAAAATTGACGTACAAACAAGCTACAGACATCAGAAATCTCTTTTCCTGTTATAAAGTAACAATTGAAGAGTGTTTAAAAGAAAAAAAAAAAATCCATAAAAAAATATATTGAAAAGAAAAGTATTTTCTGCCTCCTGCACAGCAGGGAGCCGTGTTTGAAATGACAATCTAAAATGAGCACGTATACAGTATGTGTTTGGAGTGAAATTACGTTGGTGGCTTTCTGTTTGAAGTGGTGTCTTTATCTATGAGTATTTCTTTAAGTGCGTATGTTGTGTGTATTTGCTTGGAGGCACATTTTTTTAAACTCAGAATTACTCAAATGACAAAAAACAGGACATCTGTGCAGATAATTTGTTCTTTGAAGCCTCCTGAAAAGACAACTGCCGTGTTCTCTCTCTCAGTTTGCTTCCATATTTTGTTATATCACATTGACAAACCTTTACCACTTTTATGTGCAGTAATGTTTATCCTCTGCAGATGTGATGAGGACATGAACGAGTGTGACCAGGACATTAATGAGTGCGGGGACGGAGGAGAGTGCGTCAACACATTTGGGTCATACTACTGCAATTGCTCTGAAGGTTACGACGGGCAGTTTTGTGAAGATCAGATACCTGACAATGTTGGCGATGACACCCAGGTAGAGTATGAGCAAGACTTGAGACTTTTATTTGTGTAAAAGTAGTTTTTACAGAATATACTCTAATATAATAAAAAAACATCCCATCTCTGCTGTTTGCTTTCTTTGCATTCAGCTTGCTTTTAATTAGACATGGCATAATCGGTGTTTAAGAATTCTGAGTATGCTGTGCCCTACTGGAAGGTTTATTCACCAGCCCGGTATCTTTGTTTCTGCAGTGGATGAATAAAAGTGTGGTAATGGGCAAATCACAGTTTCCATTTGAAGTTGTCATGCTCTTGACTTTTGTCTGCACTGCATACCTCATACTGAGACGGCACTCTCGGTTAATGTTGCTCATTGTGAGAAGTGAAGATTCTTAGTCACTCAGGTCATTGATATTCAAGAAAAGCTAAAATGGGTGCAACTAGACTTTAAAACTGCTTCACCTCCAATTCATGAGGCATTTTCAGTTCTGACAATGAAGTAAATAGAAAAAGAATCTGAAGCAAACCTGTATCCTCTCGAATGGCCATCAGGGGGCGTCTTCACTGGTTGCAAAGACAGGTCAGTTGGTATCTGAAGAAAATATTTTCTTAAATTAGATCTTTTCAGGTAGACTGTCCACAATGGTTATTGCAAATATGTTGCAGAGAAAAATATTGGTACGGACAAAATGAGTCAGTGCATCATCTCACTCTCCAATTGCCTTGTTAAATCATGGTGCAGAACTCCTGCAACGCTCAAGTCAAATGCATAAACAGAGTTTTCCTCTATTCTGCAGCCTGAGTGAAAACTTCTGACTTCCCTTTCACTGGTTTTGATGTTGTGGTTTGTCAAAACACAGTTTGAAATCCAATTTGAGCTGCCAGAGCGTTCAGGCTGAGATGGATATAATCCAAACACACATGTGATTTTAATCAAGTTGTAAACCACCTCCAAATGTGATTTGTATCTGATTTGTTTTTAGACTTCTAGACCAACAAAACCATCTGGATATGCAAACATCAGTATGGGGAAATGACCCTACTTCACAGAGCCAGTAACTGCTGGTTTTATTTCTTATTCAGTTTCTTTATTATATTATTTAGATTCTTTATTATAAACTTTATTCAGTTTACTTCTTATTCTTATTCAACATATCAACATCTCCCATTAGCACATGGCTATGGTGTAAATGACAGCGGATGTCATACATGGTGACCTTTCGATCCTACTGTTTCTTCTTCTTCATCTTTTTTCCTTTAACAAATATAGTTTCTTTTGGTTTTAAAACAACAAAAACTAAATGGCAGTGGCCAAACAGAAAAATGTTTTTCTCCAAAGAGGGCAGTTCACAAACCGAGTGACTCAAAATATTTACCTCTGTTATCAATGTCATTAGTGCACTTGGCTGAGTAGAGCACCTGCCTGTTGTGAGAGGAGTGTGAATGATTGTTACGTCCCCTGCAAAGTGATGAGAAGTGTCAACGTAGGTAGAGGATAAGTGGTGACGCCATCCTTTGTCGAGGAACCGTTTCCCATTTGATGGCATCCTTCACTTCTCTTTCAAACATCTTATACTCCCGAAAGCTTCGACAACCACATGAGATCTTAGCTTTATTTATTGACATTTGAAATCCTCAATTATTCATGTGGGAAGAATAGTTCCCTTGATTAAGCAAGAGCAGAAATGAAGTAATTTCCATTTTGAGATCACAGGGCACCAACTCTTACTTACACAACTTAAAAAAAACAGCAAATCATTGTGATTATCGATATTCCCAAAACTGAACTAGACCAGGATACAAAACGCATTCTTACATTTTAAGCAGGAGATGCAGTTGTATATATTTACTGTATAGTTTTCCTCTTCATATTTTCCAGGCGGAGCCACTGTCTTATGTGGGACCAGGAGAGATCATTGGCATCGGGGTCCTTGCCTTTGTCATCATTCTCCTCCTCATCCTGTTCATCGCTTTTAGGAAAAAAATTAAGTTCCGTAAAAATTCGGACTCAGACTCAGGGCCTCAAAATGTGATGGGCATCTCGGCTATTACTACAGAAACCAGCTACATGCTGCATAAGACACGTATGGGGGCTGAAGGGATTGAGTTTAAAGCCGTGCGCGTGTCAGGAGGATCACCTGTGACCACAAGCACCTATGGTGAAGTGGGCAGCAGCAGCGGAGGCCCTCCTCAGGTCATGGTGCGTCCGACTTCCTACTCCCCTTTACCAGGAGGACTTGGCAGCCAGAGCATGAGGAATGGAGATGGTGACAAGACAATTCCCTGTGAGGGAAGTCAGGTATGTAAAACTATGTTCATTGATTTTCATGTAGAAAATAATGATGTTAGAGTATTAAAAATCCATCATCTCTCTGAATTATGATTGCCAAGTCGGTGCAAACTTTAGTTAGGTAGACACTTTATTTTCCAGATTATACACCAGTCAAGTGCACATCTGAAAGAAAAACATTATGTTGCAATTTCAAGCTCAACCCAATATTTACATTTTATGATGATACTGCAGTAAGGAAGATTAAAGGCTGTGTGTTTTTTAATCATAATATCAATATTTATGCCATATTATATAACTTCCACTTTATTGATGATGTGCTTCATTACTTTTTCTTTTATTAACTTTGCTCTTATAAAGAGGCAGAAAAAAAGAAACAATAAACTCCCACAATAACTGTTCAACATTTGCAGTCTTTAAAAAAACAAAAAAAAAACAAAAAACAAAAATAATGCTGCTTTCAGATTCAAGTCCTGAACACTATTTAGAGTACTGCTGCCATCATCAACATCACATTAGTGAGTTAACAGGCAAGTAATGCAGACAAAAGGCCTTTTTGGCAACAGACATTTTGACATGTGTCAGCATGAGAAGCACAGTTGTCACTGATAATTACTACAATAACTTAAACGTTTCATGTAAATCAGGCCACATGGGGTTGTGTTTACAAGAGGAGTCCATTTGAACACATGCATTATTCATGATATCATCAAAGGAAGGTTTCTGAAAGCTTTCAGTTCAGAAGTTATGATATTTTGCAGATGTTTTTAGAGCCCATGAAATGAAATGAAGCTTTCGATTGATGGCTCATTAAATGTAATTTTAATCATGCTGAACTCTGAATTGTTTCATTTTGTATTAATGTTTACCAATTGATTCTTTTCCCCCTTTGTTGTCATTCCTTGCATTACATCATTTTTAGTTAATTCTATAGTTGGCATTTTAACACAATAGTAAATACAGTGAATCGCATTGAAGACACAGAGTGACCCAGTGTGCACCCTGGAACTGAGGAAACAAATTAATAACTGCTGTGTTTCATTAAGTTTATTTACAGCTGATTTTCACAGTGAAACCTGTCAAATTGTTTGCAATGAAAAAGGTCTGTTGGAAGAATGGAAACAATGAGACTATAACCACATATTCTTCAGGCAAAATAACCCCCATGGCACTCCACGCCATTTCTCAAAATGTCAGTAAACACATCACAACTTGTTACACTGAAGCCTCTACAACAGTGGTTCTCAATCTTTTTATACCAAATGCCACCTGAGAAAATATTGAGCTCTTTAAGTAACACCATTATCACCAGCGTTAAAACAGCAGTGTAAATAGGCCGAGGCAAAGTCGTGGGAGGCTGATTTATTTCCCATAAGATCATTATCATCCTCTTCTCAGAAATCTGTTCCTCATATATACTTCCAACACTGGCATAGTGAAATTAGATTAAGATTAAATGAGAGATTTACTTTCCTCCAAGTACAGCTTAAGGAAGCTTGCGTACCACAGTTTGAGAGCCATGGCTCTAGAACACCACAGCTGGGTTTGGACATGAGTGGTGGCCAGAGTGGACACATTTTCTTTTGGGCCTGGACAGCCTGTGGACAAGTGGAAGGGAATTTGCCTTATGTCTGAAGGAGTGGTAGTTCAAATTCTGGGACAGGTCAAGGACATTTCTCACCCTGAGTGCAACTATGTGCAGCCCACTGGTGTATAATGATGATGGTTAAATGCAGAAGCAAAATTCACTATCACTGATTGGTGTGTGCAAGTATAAGAAATTCTAATTCTAAACAGGACACTTTTTGAATATGGAATTAAAAAGATTGATTTAAATTCAAATCTAAACACTGTTGCATCAAGTGCGCACATTAAAATATGATTTTGATGGAGATATATGATACAATATACATCCTACACACAAACACTGCTCTTGTTGTCCATATGAACCTCAACCTATGTTGATTCAATAGTGTACAACATCACTATTATTCATATAAGTACATTACCTCATATCTGCAAAACCTATACAGTGTTTACACTGTGAAAATTAATCTTAAACTGTATACACGTATAGTCTGGTTACTCACTGTCAAAACTACATATATTTTTATTTTGTTTATAAATATAAATAAACAATATGGAAATGTATTTATTATGTTTATCATTTATCAATACATAAAGTAGTCTCTTTTATTTTTTATTTTAAGTTTTATTTTTACTGAGATTATAGTAATTTGATATGATTTACTTTTAATTTAAAAAACGAATAAAACAAAAACAAAATTAAATAATACTTTGAGCAGCATATTCGGTGCAGCAGTGAGAATTTAAACATTTAATTTCACCTCAATTTTACACACAAGGAACCACAGTGTTCTTCATAAGAAACAATGTCTTTTGGATGTGTTTTTTTAATTTTTCTGTAGACAAACACGGTCAAACTTTTGATATCATTTGACCTCCTTTTCTTTGCATATTTGTGTGTTGCTGCTTTACTCCACTTCTACAGTTCAGCAGCTTCCTCTCCGACACATGTAACGTCCGTGGCCTGGCAAGTAGGAGGGGCATCGCCGTGTGCAGTGTGGCACCCAATCTCCCTTTGGCATCGGCCTGCCGCTCAGAGCACAGTCCGGCCCACAAAGTGTCCTGGGAGGGTGAGGAAGCAAGGGAGGAAGGGCTGGAGAGGGTGAGGGATGAGAGAGAGGAGGAATGGGGTCAAAGAGCATTTGAGTTGGAGAGAACACAGAGAGATAACAGTCCACAGGGTAAGACTTCACACACGCACTCACACACATGCGATTTTTGACATCTGATCAAACAGACGCAGATTACACTGGCTGTGGACTCGCCGTGTTACCCTCACACCATCATCTCATCTTAAAGAGCTTATTTCACACTGATCTAAACTTTTTGATCACACACAAACAAAATGGCCCTGAGTATGCAATCATGGCTAAGGAGTGATATTTTTTTTATTTCTGCTGTCATTCCATTTTAGTTTTGCTCTTTACTTCCTGGGAGCAACAAATTATAATGCAACCTGTTTTTCGGTTACACTCCGAAAACTGACAGTCAACCTCTTCAGTCTTCCGTGTGAAGGCTCGCGTAATCAGCCAGAACTGATGTCCTTTGGATTTTTCTGAACAAAAGCAGGCAGCTTGAAAGATGTCCTCTCAGGTTCGATTCCATGTGCCTCTAACGCAGAAGAGGTGAGACAAAACAAGATAATTCAACTTTTATCCGACACTTTGGTGTCGGAAACTTTTCACAACAATAGCTCAGGTTCACAAGATGTTCTCTGCCAATGAAACGACCACATTGCTTTTCAGTCCAACATCAGGTATTTCAGTTCTCTGTCCAACTTGGGAATGGGATATTTTATTTCCACGAAAAAAAGGAAAAGCTGCTTACCCCCAAGGTTTACCACTACATGCAGTCATTAATTAATGTAATCAAGCTTTAAAAACATCCTGTTATTTGAGTTAATAGCTCCAATGTTAATTGACCATTCGGAAGCATCTATTTACACCACAGCCACCAATAACAAGAATAATAATGAATATTGCATTAGCTGGGTACAAGTCGATATGTCAGATTGCAGCTAACAAGGGAACATATTGGTATTTTTTTCCTGTTCATACGTACCACATTATGAATAAATAAAGAGCAGTTAACAGTGAAATAATTGGTCTCCATGTTATGTACTTGAATTTGAAGATGCTGTCTTTTTCCTTTCATAAATAAGTGCAATTTTTATGTTAAATAATGTTCCTTTAATCAACAAAAATAATGCTTTGTGTTATTATTTAAATTGTTCTGTTGGTATTTCTATTATCATTATTATTATCATCATCATCATCACTTTAAAAAAGGTATTCATGGGGTCACTAGATCAGTTTTTTTTTTTTTTTTTGCAAAGAAATGTGCTTTACCTTTATTTAAATCGGTTTTTAAAAACATCCTTTGCAAATAATGTTTCTGTTTGGTTGCTACTCAAAGGATCGTGATGACTTAAATGACTTTGGCCGTCACACACAAGGAAACTGTTAAAGTACAAATTTCAGAGACCAATTTGTGAGGATGTTTTGTTGCTGAAGAAGAAGTCGGATATTGGGATTAAATCTACGTTTAATATTTACCTCTGTTATCAATGTCATTAGTGCACTTGGCTGAGTAGAGCACCTGCCTGTTGTGAGAGGAGTGTGAATGATTGTTACATCCCCTCCAAAGTGATGAGAAGTGTCAACGTAGGTAGAGGATAAGTGGTGACGCCATCCTTTGTCGAGGAACCGTTTCCCATTCGATGGCATCCTTCACTTCTCTTTCAAACACCTTATACTCCCGAAAGCTTCGACAACCACATGAGATCTTAGCTTTATTTATTGACATTTGAAATCCTCAATTATTCATGTGGGAAGAATAGTTCCCTTGATTAAGCAAGACCAGAAATGAAGTAATTTCCATTTTGAGATCACAGGGCACCAATTCTTACTTGCACAACTTAAAAAAAACAGCAAAACATTGTGATTATCGATATTCCCAAAACTGAACTAGACCAGGATACAAAACGCATTCTTACATTCTTTTTCCTTTCATAAATAAGTGCAATTTTTATGTTAAATAATGTTCCTTTAATCAACAAAAATAATGCTTTGTGTTATTAGTTAAATTGTTCTGTTGGTATTTCTATTATCATTATTATTATCATCATCATCACTTTAAAAAAGGGATTCATGGGGTCACTAGATCAGTTATTTTTTATTTTTTTGCAAAGAAATGTGCTTTACCTTTATTTAAATCTGTTTTTAAAAACATCCTTTGCAAATAATGTTTCTGTTTGGTTGCTACTCAAAGGATCGTGATGACTTAAATGACTTTGGCCGTCACACACAAGGAAACTGTTAAAGTACAAATTTCAGAGACCAATTTGTGAGGATGTTTTGTTGCTGAAGAAGAAGTCGGATACTGGGATTAAATCTACGTTTGGCTCAGTGTATGTGGTAATAACTATTTCCAATTAAAATGACGTCAACTATTTTGACTGAAGAAATTTGAGAAATAATAGGGAAAGTGAAACAGAGCCAAAGTAAGAACTTTTTCCATTTGTTCTGTTGTATTAGTGCTCAGTTGAACTTAACATAAGTGATTAATTTTCTTAGTAGTGTTTACACGGCTCCTGCAACAGGAAAAGTGTAGGAGATTTAAAAAGTTTGGTGCCAGAATGAGAATATGGTTTGGCAGAGTGTGAGGATTAGAGCAGAGGTCGGATCAGTGACCTCAATCATGGCTGCCAACGTTGGCAGATGGCAGGAGAGTCACATGGTATGAGAGTGACTAAGGAAATGTATGGGTATTACAGTATATATACTGTAGAGGCTCTTCTCTTCCTCTCTCTGCCATTTAATTTCCTACCTCTTCACAGGATTATCTACAGCCATGGTTTTCTATCTGTGGTGTGTGTACTGGCAGTGGTACATGAGATTCCTCTGCTGGTACTTGGAGGGATTGAAGTGCATATAAAATGGAGTGCATATAAAATAAAACAAACAACAATAAATTAAATAATAATGATTATAATAAGGGGGATGGATCGATACAGTGATATCTTTCATATACTTTTATCATTTTTGAGACACCTTTTTTTTTCCACTGATGTTATAAATAAACAAACTTTTTGTGGATTAGCATAAAAGGAAATTCAATTGATGTGTCAGTCCACTAGACGGTGCCAAGTGCTCACTCTCACTAGAACTGATTTGTGAGTAAATCGTAATATATAATTTTGCAAATAGTATTTTGCAATATTGTGATATTATAGTCTCTGGTGATTCCCACCCGTAGCTCAAAAGTGGGGTCTCTGAATTAGACCAGTGTCTGCCTTTTCCTATTTAGTTTGATTGATGCTACTGCCTTACTTCTCTCATTCCCACAGGAGCATTTTACTTGTTCTGTACACACTGGACCATGACCATCAGACTTGTAGGCTCAGAAACCTACAGTAGATATCCAGACATGCTAACCCTTAGAGTGAGAGTGTGGTGAGATGGAAAATTCTAACTTTTCAGAAGACACAGCAGACAAGGGTAACAAGGACAAAAGCTTCAATAACAATGCCTCTCAGAACATATTATGCTACTCTTGCAGTACAGAATACAAAAATATATATATTTCTACAAGCCCCCTACAACCTTCAAAATGACATTTTTAATATAATTTTTTTCAGGGTCATTGACTTGTTAGAAGGAGAACAGTGGAGCTTTGTTCATTCCCACTCTTCACACCTAAACTTCTGTCCTTGCATTATGCAAGTTTGGCGAGGTGGAAGAAAATAGTGTGAATACAACAACTCAAGTGCATAACTGCCAGAATCAGACCCAGCAAGTAAACTTCTCAACTGAGGTCAGTTAAAAAAGACTAAGAAAGCATCATCAAAATATAATCTTTCATTTCATTTCATTGTTGCCTGTTGGCTATGAAAGCAAAGATTATATAATTTGACTTTAACTGATCAACTTATGCATGAAGAAAGGGAGACAACAAAAGAAACTTCTATTTAGGGCAAATATCAACTTCAAATTAACAACAGAACAAAAAGGACAGTTAGGCAACAAGCCAAACAAAATAACTTATAAAAGAAATGCAGAGAGCAGGGCAATTAAATACACATGGAGCCCTTCAAAACACAGGTGAGACTCATAAGACACAGGTGATTAAAATCGGGGTGGGCCAGTCTATCCCAAAGGCAGGGACTATGCTGGTAAAACAAGACAAGATACACACAGGCAGAAATCTACAGGTATCAACAAAAGGACAGAGTCAACAAATGAAGACAACCAAGGCTGAAGAATGCCAAACAAACCAGAAACACAAAAAACACTGAATAATAAAAGTCAAAATTCATATATGGGGTCAAGGCCCATAGGTTATGATATCAACACTTAAAGTAAAACAAGCAGCTGCAATTAATTCCACTCAGTATTTGGTTAAGTGTTAAAGTTGAGATTCAGCTGAAACAGCAGTCAAAAGTCTGCAAAATATTTCCCATTTGTTTAGTTTTGCTGAGAGTTACTTATAACAACATCAGCAAAGCTGTCAGTTTTTCTGTCTAAGCACTTTTATATTTCTGATAGAAGTGGCTGTGTCTTTTCCCCAACTTGAACAAAAAAAGTGAAACCAGGAATTTTATTACTAATAGTTTACAGCTATGTCTCCTGTCTCGTGCTTTAACAAACCGTCCTGTATATTGTCCTCACTGCAAACTGTTATCTGAAGTTATTGTTACACAGATGTGCCTGCTCCGGTCCTTGACAAACAATCTCTGTTATGAAAAAACAATACAACAAAACAGTTGTAGGAATCACCCCGATTGCCTGAAATATTTGCCTATAAAGACATGCAACTGAAAGTTAACTTTAGGCCTCAAGGCTGCAACTTCTCTCCAAATAAAATTGAACTAAATTGTTTGTGCAGTGAAAATGTCTGGGGAGAGGGGAAACTAGCTCTGATTGCTGCAGTGTAAGGACTTAGCAGTCTGGCCACTGCTAACACCAACTTTTCTAAATATGTAATGTGAGTGGCTGCACTTTGTGCTGCTTTGAGTTTATGTTTAATTTCTGCCACACTGAGTTCCATTAGAAAAGCAAGTCTTTCGTCTGCACCCTCCGCGACTCTGGTATAGATGAGATTTTTTTCAAAATACTCAGTTCTTCTCAAACGTTTTATACCAAGTACAAAATGTTGAGCTCTCAAAGTAACACCATTATCACCAATGTTAAAATACAGTGGTGTAAAGAGGCCGAACAAAGTCAGTTACACACTTTTCACATAAGGTGCATTTATTCCCAATAAGATCATTTACTTTCTCATCATCCTCCTCTTCCTTTTAATATATTTTTATTTGTTTCATTTTCTATGCACTCTGATCTCATACCCTGGTATATACAGTAGAAGAGTATTTCTGATTTTCCTCCAAGTACCACCAGAGGATATGGCTCTAATCCAAAGCAGTTAACCAAGCCTTTGAAGAATGACTGAATTCCATTATAGAACAAATTATACAACAAAGTAAAGTCAACAAGGTGTTGTAGGTGCAGCCCATGGCCAAGAGCAGTGTTTTTTAATCCTGGTTCTGGGACCCACTGTCCTGCATGTTTTAGATGTTTCCCTGCTCCAACACACCTGATTCAAATGGTCAACGCTTCATCAAGATCTACACAAGCCTGATAACGATCCATTTATTTGAATCAGATGTGTTTGAGCAAGGGAACTTCTAAAACATGGAGGACAGTGGGTTCCCAGGATGAGGAAGATAATATCGCTTGTAACTAATGGGTTGCCAGTTCAAATCCCATGATGGGTCGAGGAATGTGGTGGCCCTGAACAACTATTGCCCACTGCTCCTGCACCTGGCTTGTGTGTGTGTTTACTACTGGTGTGTAATAAAGGAGGGCTTAAATACAAAGGTTAAATTCATTATCGCTAATTGGTCTGTGTGCAAAAATAACTAATTCTACCAACAAACATTTTTTTAAGTCAAGTATAATTATGCATGAACTCAAATAAATGTTAATTAACTGAATATAAAGATAATTCTGAATCATTAATTTGAATAATGAATATGTGTGTGTGTCTGTGTATTCCAACTCATTAGTTTGAGTTCAGCTAACAAATGTGACATTTGTAAAGAATTTCTAGGTTGTATTTACCAAAACAGCAAATTGATTCTGAAGTGTTTCAAACACCCATTAATTTTCACTGCCTTGAAATATTCAAATTAATTTAAAGATAAATTAAGACTGATACAAGTTCAATCAAATGCATTTATTTCTCTTCCTTCGTGTTCCTTGATTGATTATTTAATACTTTTTTATTTACTGAAACACATGGCTCATCCTGTAGCCAATCCCGACTGACATATAGTGAGAGGTAGGGACATAAAGACACACTCACAGAGAGAACGTAAAAACTCCAGAACCTTGCTGTCAGAAAACAGCGTGACAACACAGAAGCTCTTCTTTCCCAGAATTTGTACAGGGATACAATATATAGACCACTGAAAGAATCTGATTTTATGTAAAGGCAATTTAAAACAAAATGGTCCTCATTTACAAACATTGCTTAGACACAATTCTAGGCGAAATATTGCTTAGGTAAAATGCGTCAAACATTCAGATCAAAATGTTCTTACTTATATTTGTTCTGTTAATAATTTAGAATTTTATCACATCATGCATAGACACAAATTATGATGGCTCTCCTTTCCTAGAAAATGTAAACACATTCCCTTTTACCGCTATGCATAGTATATTAACGCTCCAGTTCAATTCAGTAATTAATTGTCCCCCCACAGGGAAAATTGTTTTACGGTTGACAGTACAAAAGCAATTAAAAATTAACTAAAAAGCACAAAACAAACCCGATACACTCAGCACAACCAAACTTGTTGTCAAAATATAATATATAATATATAATATATAAATATAATAAATGTAATCAAAAGTTTTAATTTGCTTTCAGGTTTGAGTGGAATATGCTGATGTGTTTGTGTTTCTACATTAGACATGTCAGAGCTGGTGGACGCTGTGTCCTGTCTCTCTGACTCCACTCCTGAAGAACACTCCCTCAGCTCCTACACCTCTGAGTCCTTTGATGACAATGGTAAGACTCTCAGTCCATCCACCCATTTATCACTCTAATATCTACTGTTTACCTCTAATGGTATGGGGTGCAGGTGCAACCGTGCTTTGAACAAAACTACATTCCCAGTTATGTTTTATGAGTGAAAGTTTTTTTCTGAGATAATTTGCGTGACTCATCTACAAGTCTATAAACATGCAGTTGGACATAATAGTGTTTTATTTGCTTGTGGCAGTTTTTATGGAAACGAGGAACCTCTCCTGGTTATAGCTTTAAGCAGGAAAGGCCTGTATAGAATGTTTTTAGCATGCACTGCATTGAGTTGTTGCGTTCTGTAAAATGACAGTAAAGCTATTACTTTGCTCTGTTGTGAGGGCAAAAAAATGTGTCTTTTTTTTTTTTTTTTCAAACACTGTGTTGCCACATTAAAACGCACAAGATGTGAATGAAAACACACAACATGCTATGGCTTCTGGTCTCAATCTGGTCTGTTGCCTGGGACATGTTGTCTTTGACCCTTCCACCTCTAATTTCACATCCAGTATTTGGGAATGTTGTCACTATTATACAAACAATCTGTGAGTAAAATATGCTTCTTTCATGACGTAACCTGAGATGCAGTTTAGTTGTGCAGGAACATAATTATTTTGAGGCAGGGTTACCAGCCAGCATTTGGTTGAGTGACGTTGTATACTGGACAAGTCACCGTCCAATCACGGAGCCAACATGCTGTATGTAGATGAACTGTTCACACTTACATCTGTGGACATGTTAGAGTCTGCACTTAACCTAAGGCTCCACAACATACAAATTATAACAAGCAACCTTAATTCTGATTCAGTTTGCATGTGTCATGAAATAAAAGGTGCACTCACACATCTTGCATCAAGTACAGTCTATGGGCAACCAGCACAAAACTATACTTTCTTTACTAGCAGAGGGTGGTAGTCTATATTCTTTATTGAAATCAGTAAAGTGGAAGAACTATCCAGGCTTTGGGCAGTGCATATTCAGAGTTTGTTTATCTAGTTTGGTTATCACACAGACACAGTGAAAGCACAGTGACCTCATGTCATAGTTGTGTTTATGTCCAAATGTTCAAGATAAATGAGGTTTTCATGGAAAAAGGTTGCTCCATATGAGCCAAATCTCTCTGTTGAGGCTGACAAGGGCTGACAGTGCTCCAAACACCAGCCCAATGAGGGCTATGGGTGGTCATCAACTGCCAGCCTTCAGTTTAGTGTGTCCCTGGTCCTTGATAATAGAAGGAAGAGGAAGAAAACCCAGGTTCTAAGTTCTAAGGCACGAGTGCTAACCACCTTACCACTGTGCCGCCTGGGCTTGGTACTCATTTTTACCTGTATAATAATGGGTTTACAACATTAGGGCTATAATATTTATTCAAAAGAAACATTTGGAGAAACAGCCCTCCTGCATGCATCAAACACATTCAATGTTTAGTTCAATTCACATGTGTTCAGTGGAAGCAAAACTCATTTCCTCATGCCTTTTCTTAGAATCTATAGCAAGTCTTTTTCCCCAGATCACTCGATACCATTGATATTCCCTAATGATCATGTGTGTTGGTGTGTCTGTGTTTGTGTGCATGTATGTGTGGGTGTGTGTTTTTCAAACGGGGAACCCATGTAGCGTCTATGTTTCCTGTCTAATTAGTGTGGCTGCAGAGAAACACATCTTCATGCTTCTCCTTAATGGGATAAGAAACACACATACACACAAACACACACTTACACGTGCACACTAATGTGTTGATAGAACTAACCTGTCTCCTCTGTTGTTTACACGTTTTCACACACAGCCTTCTTATTCTCACACTATCCACCTTACCCTGTTATGAATGCACTGATATTGTTCCTCTGCTTCTCTCTCTGTCTCTGTGTTTTCCACCTATAGCTTCCATAGTGACTGTTATACGTCTTGTCAATGATGCCGTTGATGACATTGAAAGTGAAGGTATGAAAGATCTACTGTTAACTCCTACATCTCTTTTGTGGCTGTCCTTTTAAGCCATAATATATATACATTATATCTTTTTTATGAGTTTTTAACACACAGTCTCTCCAAGTTTCATTTTTTCCCTTTTGGTTTCTGCTGTGTTTGTCTCAGCCTTTGCCTGACTTTCACTTTCTCTCTGCCTTTGTAGTGTCAAACATGGACAAAGAACAGCAGCTAAAAAGCCCTGGTGAGTGAGACGCAAAGCAATCATCTTATTAACTTGCCTCCATCCCTTTGGCTCATTTCTCAAGCTGTGATCACAAAACCCTACCCTTTGTATTCTTTACATTTTTCCCTTCCAGATTCTTCCATAATACCCGATACAGCACAGATTACAGATTCTGTTTATGGCATTTTTGTTCACTTCACTGACGTTGAATGTAAAATGTGGGCTACCAGTTTCTGATCCTGCTTTCCTGGCTTCCAGTTGGGGATGATTTCTGAGAGATGGATCTTTTGAATCCAGCAAAAAGCAAAGAAGAAAACATTTAGGTTGCATGCTTCTCATTGTTGTCACTTTTTGTCACTCAGTTAAAGTCATAGAAAATACAAGTATTATCTTCACATAATTAACATTAATTGGTGAGTAAGCAACAAGTAGTCTGCTTCTTAAGTCTGATTATGTTACGGCTGTTGAGCACAATTTGGCAGATTACACATATCAATATGGGCACTGATTTAAAAGCCAGTACCAGTTAAGTTCTTCTATGAGTAGTTTAATGACTGGCCAAGAGTGACAAATTGGCTCATGCTGTCTTGCTGTCATGTTGCAAGCTTATGTCCGTATTCTTCAGTCTTCCAAGATGGGCTCCAGAGCTGCGCCTATGGTTGAAGAAATAAAACAGGTTTTACATTAAATACAAATGACACAATTGCCACTATTTGAAAGTTTTTATTGACTGTGTAACTGGAGTACCATGTAAAATATGTTTACCCAAATTATGGGGTGACTCTTAAGTCATCTTAAAGGTCCAGTGTGTAACATAAGGAGAGTTGATTGGTGGAAAACAAATACACTACCCTTAAATGTGTTTGTATTGTAAAAAAAACACATACACATAAAACACTTGAATGCAAATTTCACATTTGCTGTGGAAATTTGAAGCTTACTACACAAATGAACAAAATGAACAAAGAACAACTCTGCTGAAATAAATCCAATCCGTAAACTATTGAAGTAGAAGAAGCAAATGGCAACAAGAGTAGAGAAGGTTGTGGTGTGTGTTTGCATCTTTTCCGGTTTGCAAAGGCCGCGGTGGTTCCCTGAGGAAAGGGAGGGGTCCTCAGGGATCCACCGCAGCCTTTGCAAACCGGAAAGGATGCAAACACACTGTATTGTACTCTGCAGTCCCACATTAGATGTCAGTAATTCTTACAAATTGGACCTTTAAAGTTGGGATGGGCACACTATTTTTTGGCATTATTGATCAATAAATCAATAATAACATTTCAATACAATGTAAATCTGAAAGAAAACTAGACTTCTGCACCTCCTCTATACTTTGTTTCCAGCCAGGGGGACTTCTGGCTTGTGATTGGGAGATTTTGACCTATCACAGGTCGTTTACACTAAGAGGGTGCCTCCCATTGGCTGTTCTATGAAGCAGCTGTGCCATCGGTGAGGAGGTCGTTATTACAGCATTGGTAACAGGTGCCTATGCTACAGAAATAGATCTGAATATAAATATTTATATAGAATATAAACTTTGATAATAAATATGACAAAACAGGTGATAATATTGTGTCATTGTTTTAGAAATGGAGAGATTGCTTTGAGTCAAAAGTTATGTGTTTTATGTCTTTATGTGTAAGTGCATGTGTCTGTCCTTGTCTATCTGGTGGAAGAAGATCAGGAAGGAAAACCTTGACATTCTTTAATGTGCTTTTGAAACACTTGGGCAAAAGTTAAAAGTTTAGTGCATTCAATCTTTGCTGCGTTTTTGATTAAAATAAAATAATAATAAATAAAGAATAATAATAATAAAAAAATAACTAAATTCCTTCACCCCAACTATTAATATATTATTAATATACATTTTCAGTTAGATAGAATATACACTATGTTACAGTATAATTTCTGTATAAGCTGTATATAAAACACATTTCTCTGCACAGGTAAGAAGGCAAACCATGCAGGGCATCTCCTGCACATAAAACGTTAATGATGAGGATTTGAATAATGCTGACGTTAAATAATTCGGCCAACTTTGGTGAAGTGGTCCTCACTTCAAGCAGAGCAAAGCTTTCAGCCCGGCCTTGTAGATGGTCTCGCTGGATTTCAGGGGTACTTTGAGCCGAGTCTCACATCCACAGAGAATAGCATAGGAAAAAGCAGCTTCAAACACTTTCTCCCTTCGTTTTATCCAGCAGTAAATGGGGCATCATCATTTTGCAGGCTGAATACTCTTAACGAATGAGAGGTTTTGCTTAAGCAAATTCACGAAGCACTTCTTTCCTGTAAAATCCCTGTGTTTTTGTCAGTTGTTTGTGCTGTAGTCTTAAAAACCAATGTTAATTGGCTCATAGTTACCAAGTCTGTTTGTTGTCAATTGCAATGAAATTGCTGAGGTCTACAAAGCACTTCATTACTGACTCAGAAATATTGGCTTTCACTGCCAGCTCACACCGGAGCACAAGAAGCTTTAGTTCAGACAGCAGAGAATTAAATGGTGAATTAAATGATTGTCCAGCACTAAAGGGATTAGTTTGTTTGTGTTAATGCAACACATAAGGAAAGACAAGGCAAGGAAGGCAGCTGCATTTTTAATGTGCAGTACAAGCTCAATATTTGAATATTGCATATATCCCTTGCATTTCAGATGCAAACAGTGTCAAATTAGGGACTGCACACACTGGTGCCTTTAATAAGTCACCTGCCAACTTTAAAGCCTGTCACATGAACAGTTATGTAAATAATAGACAGACTCTACTTGCATTGATAGATAGAATTTTCTTTTTCATCCACAAAGGTAGATTCAAACAATTCGATTCAAAAACATTTTTTTTTAATTCTTTCTCTAATATGTAAGTGAAAATTTATCAATTGGTTGAAAAAAGAAGTCTGTTCAAATGGAAGTCTATGAGAAAATGAGCTTTTACTTGTCACTTGATTTTTAATGTCAGTTAACATTTTCCTGACAAATTAATAGTTTCAGTCTCTAGTTTTGGGTTTTCTCCAATAGACCATGATGGCAGTTTTCTAAATTAGGAAGATAAATGAAAAGGAATGTTACAAATGGGTGGACACCAGTATAATTGACAGCTGTTATTGTTCAGTAGGAGCTTGTTTGCAGGTGATGCCTCTGTACTTCAGTTTGGCAAAACATCAACATGGTGCAAGTAAGCCACTCAGGAATATACGCCCATGGAAAGACATGTCTCTGGGAAAAACACACCCACTTAATACTGATTGGGTCACAGTAGGGATTGTGTCTGCCCGTTTATACTTTATATTTTCTACTGCTTTACGTTTGTCCATCGTGAATGTTATCTTCGTCGCTACCCTACATTCCCCCACTTTTGCGTTGGTATTGATGTTACGCAATACCGAGTATTGCCGAGTGCCAAGCTACAACATCAACAGACACGGTGACCATTGAAGAGGTTATTTTACTGTGCTATATAGAAAGAAAAGCAAATGCATTTCATAACAGTGGAATGGAAGACCACTGAACATTTCCCAATGACATCATATAGATGGATGTAATTCTGCACCATCTCTCAGAGATGCTCTTCCAAACGTTACACCATTTGTAAATGCCCTTATAGGCTCTTCATTGTTTTCCTGACTGACTGGACTATTGACTCTAAACTGCCCCCACGATGTCGGGTGGTATTGCTCCATTTCATCCTTCATTGTAAGCTCTCCTGTGACGTGCACAATGACGGACACCTGAACGCAAAGTATGGATGAAAGGCTCCATCCATAGAGTGTAAATGGTCCTTAAAACTTTAGTGGTTAGGGTCAGGGTTACATTTACTGATGTGTATTTTCTGGGGCATGTTTTCCTTAGAGACTGCTGCTGCAGGTGGACCCTTCTCTTTGGGAGGCTTTAAAACAGGAATTCAGATTCCCATGGTAACTTTGTTTGTTCTCAGGTCAAGAAAAGTTACAAACCAAACTGTTTTAAAATTTAAAAAAAATACACATTAACATTCCTGTCTCTTATTATGTTGATTTCTCTCACCATTTTTCTTGCTTGTTTATGTACAATTACAGTGTGCATGTGTACTGTGTTCATTATGTGTTGGGAGTGTTGTGTGCATGTGTTTGGTGATGTTGCCAGAGTAAATTCCCACCAGGTTTCCCCCGCCCCATTTTTTGAGTGTGTTTTCTTCCATGTCATGTTCGATTCCATGTCATGATTTTTATGCATTCACTGGTTCCTGCAAGGAGAGCATTTCATCATCAAAGGCTTCTCATCCCATGAGATATTTGTTTTGTTTTCCACTTCACTGACAGCGAGTTGCCTCCTGCAGAGCAAATATGAGATGGTGTAGAGTCCATTAAAGAATGCATTGCTATGTGGATTGTAAGAAAATTATATTACATGCCCTCACACATTCACACACACACACATATATCAACACAATTTGAACAATATTTCAACCAGAAATATGGATATTTCAGCAGCCTGTCATGCACCTAGAACTCCCACATGTTGTGGGGCTTACTGGTATGCCAGTATTTTAAATGTTCCTGTCAACACATGTGTTGTGCATTATATACAAGGAGCTAATATCTGCTAATGAAGTGTACCCACCATCCCACACAGAAGCTGACCCCTCTGGCTCCTGTCACTTCATCAGTATAATATTTTTTCACTCGCTGCTCATTAGACTAACGATGAATTATGCAGCTGCTATGCTGGAGTTTAAGGATGTATTGTAGGTAATAGGTGGGGGCTGGTTATATCTGTGTCCATTTAAATACAGAGTATTTCTATCACGTTGGGGTCTCTCAGTCAAAACAATAACAAAAGAATTTGTTTCATGACGGGATCATGGTGTGTGTTTTTTTGGATCCCCTGTGCGTTTACACTGTACTTGCAGAACATGGCAATGGCTTGTTGTCATTTATAAGTAACAAATACACAAAATCTCTTTATGAATGCAAGGAATGTCTGTCAGACACTTGACAGGCTTCAAACTTCACTTGTGTGCAGTACAGTGGTCTATTATCTTCAATAGAAATACAGTTTTCGATGTATATAAATTCACTACTCAGCAAAAATATATAACATTAGTCTTGTAATTTTAAGACATTTCAGTGCAGGAACACAAAAGACAGCCAATTGAAATAAATTAAAAAATAACTGTTGAGTAAGGGTGGCTGATGACATTCTAAAATTATATCACGATATTCCATCATCATATCGCAGTAACAACATTACATGGCATTTCACAGAATTTCAAACTAAAAGTGTTTGTTTTGACATGGAAAAATAAATTCACAATAACAAAAACCATATCCATATATATATATAAACCATATATAATATGCATATATGATACAAAATGAATGAATGGCTGGCATCATGAACATCAATTGCTTTTGGCCCGTGGGCCGCACATTTGAAACCTCTGCTAAAATGCACTTCAGAAGATGTGGGTCTCTCATTGTTCCAACATGTGTACACTTGTACAAAAGTGTAAACTTAAAGTTTTTTTTTTGTATATTTTGGGTCATTTCAGTAAAAGTCATCAAATTTCAGGCTAAAACAATGATGTTGTTTTTGAGGTAATGTGAGGAAGTCTGCTGGTACCCAATGTTTAATTCAGCGCTCAAAGGGCACAACAGTGTAAAGAAAAAAATGGTGAACACGGCCATGTACAAACATGCAGAAATACTAAGTAGCTCTCCTTGACATGGAAGGCAGAAACCTTGACTCAGGCCAAAGGGCATTTCTACTGCTCTCAAAAGTCAAAAAGGGTCAGATTTGACCCAAACGCTGTGTAAGTTTATTGATTTGGTTTATATTGTAGCAGCAAATCCAAGTTTGTTTGTGGTTTCACTCCTTGCATTAAGCGTGAAAGCTTTTATGTCTGAAACACCAAAGCGTATCTCGATATGCATGTTTAGAAGTGATTCACTGATGTTACACCTTTGACCGGACAGTACACCGGATGATCATATTAGGTAGATAATCTCCTCCTCACTGACTGTGGTTTGGCAGCACCTCACATGCCTTTATTTAATGCTCTGATCTTGTCACATTACATTAAAAAATGGTTTAAAAATATTTATTTTTTCAAACTGTCCCTGTAATTATCTTCTCAGCATACCTGTGGGAGTCCTCCAGCCAGACTCCGAGCTGGTTGTCACCATCACGTCTGCGTCCACCAGAGGTGGGATCCCATTACGATCTCAGTGACACACAGCAGAACATCAGTCGAGGAGGCAGCACTCGCTCTCTCCAGCTGGACTACAGACTTCTGAGCTATGGCAGCCGAGAGCGGGGACACGAGAGCGGGGGGAAGAGGACCTTCCAGTGGGAGAGGAATCAGTCAGGTGAATGGGAAAGGAGACGCATCCTGGACAGAGATGAAAAAAGGAGGCAGGACGGAGTAGGAAGGAGCACAGGCAAAAGGAGCAGAGACGCAGGAGGGCACAAGGACTACAGAGACCTTCAGCAGTTGCACGGCAATGACAGCTGTGAAGACAGCTCCTCGCCTGTTTATGAGGAATACCAAGAGTGCAGCCATGACACAGAGCAGAGAGACAAAACGGAGAGCCTTTATGATACTCTACCCCCAACCAGACGGGCCTACGAAGGTTACCCATCAAGCCCCGTGGGCCTCAATCTGCATCCGGCCCAACTTCTGCCCCCACTGAGGGCATGGGATATACAGACAGGGGAGTGGAGAGAATCAGAGGAAGATCGTGGAGGGCTCGACTCCAGCAGCCTGGCGGGTTCAGGGGACGAGCTGGAGAGACTGCTGAATCTGGTGTCGCTCAGAGCCAGGAGAGCCACACGGATAAACAGAGCATCTACTGGATCTGAACCCCCTGCAGGCTGGGAAGGACTTAAATAAGCACAGCACACAATGAAAGAAAAAAAAACATTTAATATTCCTTTATATAGTTCAGAGGCCCTCTCTGATTGAATGTGGTATTACCACACCATCGATCCACCACCTATAGAACACTTAAAGAGAATATTACTATGTATACTTATCCAGGTGCAAGCAAACACTAATCCACCCTCATCTCTTTTATAAGCCGGAGGAACAAGAGTAAATATGTATGACTCACCCTCACCTGTGCTTTATAAGAGTTTGATGCCAAAAGAAAATATATGCTATTTCATTTATTATTGATAGAATCACTGGTCCACAGCATTTATTAAATGTGAAAAAATGAAAGGAGACAGTAAGTTTGCTTTTCAGATGGTTACAATGCTGTTTGTATTTTGCATTGTTCTGCCAGATCTCACACATGTACAAAGAAACACACACATACACACGCTCCTTTTGTAGTCACATAGAACAGAGGTAACCAAGTACATAACTGTTGGATAAATAAATGTAAGAATAATTTAAATGATTAAAATTAAAAAAAAACATGGTTATCCTTTTCGTATAACCTGTAAAAGTGAATAATGTGAGTGAATAATTTTCTCTGAAAATTACCCTAAGCATATGTGTGCGTGTGTGTCTGTGTGTGTATGTGTGTACAGAACAATGCATTTGCACTTGGAATTAAAAAGGTGTTTGTCTGGTGAAAATATAGCATGTGAGATCTATCTCAATGCAAACTACATGAGATAAATAATTCCCATAAAACATTTAATCCTGTCAAGTCAGTCTTGTTACGCCTCTTATGTTTTTATTTGCCTCCCAACTGGAATCTGGCAGATTCATTTAGCTGAGCTTACAGTCTGTGATGTCCTGGGAAGGTGCGAAGGCGTTTAAAAAATAAAAATAAAAGTCTCCTGGAATATTAAGTGCGCAAATTGTGCTGTCACAAGTCAAGCAGTCAATTTAATATTTAAACCAATTCAGATGCTGTGGGGGAAAAAACAGGTGTAGTGATTGTGACTCAGATTAGCTTTGGCTGCCAAAAGCTGAGCAGATTTCAATGTAATCTTTTGTGTTTACCTCAGGGACAAGTTTCATCTCTGCCTAGATGAATAGTATACAGTTTATTGTACACTCCTTCTGTTGGTCTGAGTTTATTTCTAAACAGATCCAGTTATATGATCAAATTATGCAGCCCTTAAAAGTGTGCCTCCTTCAGCGATAAGTAAATATACTCATAAAATGACATTCCACAGCCCAGATATGTATCTGCGTGACGCAGCGTGCATGTCTGTACATAATCCAAATTAAAGTTACTTTAATTACTCAATGCTAATTGCTCTGCTTCCAACAAGCACCGTGACATTTCCTAATCTCTTCATCTACATCTTGGAAAGGTGACCATTCATTAATTCTTGATTGACAAAAGGTTGAAGGCAGGCGACAGTCTTCGAGCTCCACATTCTCTCTGTCTGTAAGTAACAAGGGGACCCACAGAGGAACCTCTCCACTTTTATTTTCACATCTCCCCTGTGGAGTTCACACAAACTTTGTCCTTGTTATCTTCCGACCCTCCGTGTATAAACACTGCCAGGCTGACTGTCTGCCAGAATGCATTCCCATGGCAACAAGACCTGCCCCTGATTGTGTTTGTGTTTCATTTTCCCTGTCACAAACAACATATTTTAGCCAGTTAAGGTGTAAAGAAGTGTCAATCGCATTATAGGGAATTTTCTTCCTCATGAGGACAAAAAAGTCCTCATCATGAAAATAATTACATTTGAAGGTAAATATGTTTTAAAGTTAGACTGTTAAGTTTAGACTCAGGGTTTTGGGCACTAGTATGTATGGTTAAAGTTAAAGTCTCCAGTCTCCAATTAATGTAAGTCAATGCAATGTCCTTTGTGTGGGTGTGTGTATATGTCTTTAGGACCTTTTCTGGGATAAACACTGACCTTGTGACCTTTTTGATAAAGTGCTATCTCATGTGGAGAGCAGGCTTGCCTGACTGGACGCCCATCAGCCACTGAGGTAATGAGGTACACCTGTTCAACACAAGTATCTAACCAGCCAATCACATGGTAGCAACACAATGCATTGAGGCATGTGGATGCGATTAAAATGAGCTGCTGAATTTCAAACAGAGCATCAGAATTAGAAAGAAATTAGATTTAAGTGACAATGAATATGGCAGAACTGAGTCAGAAGAGCTGGTCTGGGTATTTTAGTAATTCAAACACTTCATTGAAACAAGGTTAAGCTGAACACACAACCTGCTTCAAACATTTGTTGAAGCAGAAATCCACACCAGTACGATGTTATGCTACATATCTCGCTGACGTGGCCATCAGCCACAGCCCACACCCCATCTACCAAGTGAAGGTACTGTTGTCATTTGAAGTGCAAACTGTACCAAACCAAAACCTACCATGATAGAAACACAGCACAATAAACTGGTTGCCAAGTTCATATAAAAATGATTGTGTATTTATGCACCTATGTCAGGATTCAATGGTAGGATGTGTATTTTAGATTTGGACTAAACAAAAATTTGTGATTCAAAACCAGCAGCTGCTGCAGCAGCTATATTTACAAGGGTAAAAATCACTTTTTTCACTTTGCAACTTTTTAAAAAATGGATCATTTTAAGCTAAACTCTTTGTATATGTTTCTATCAGTGCAGAAAGGTGAAAAAGGCTCATAGTGAAATGTCAGCTGGCTTGTTCCAGTTCTGTCCTCTCTCCCCTGCAGCAAAAACCATGAACCACTCAAGACTCAAACAGGTAAATTTCAAGGAAGACAAATCTCTATTTTTTCCTATTTCAGCCCCCAAAAAATCCATTCCATAATTCACATAATACTTCATGAATCTTGTCACTGCAGGACACATTCTTAAAATAATATTACTGACTTTACAGCCTGTTCTTGCTCCGCAGAGTTTATGTTTCCTCTGTTCTTTCCTTTTTTTTACAACAAAGCAACACAGAAAATGAGATTTCGATCAATTAGCATAATATGCTAAGGACGTGGTGGGTGATAACAGCTAGGGGCCTCTGAAAGGTGCAGGTGGCATGTCAGCTTTCTTTGAATCTACTCTGCATTTATTTGTTTATTCAGTTATTCCTTTTTGGCAATCCTGGCTTCTTTTTTAGAAGAAGCCAGCGGGGAAAAAATTGGAGTTAGTTCCCACAGGACATGCCTACTTAACAGCTGAACCTGACATAATCTGGCCTCCAGCAATGTACATTTGTTACACACAAGATCAACAACAGCACACCACAGGTAAAACCACCCTGCCATCTCGTCAGAGGGAAACTACGGGCAATTTATTTACCCAGATTCATAGTTTATTATATTATGCTGAAAAGGATTATGTAACGTGTCACTTTAATTTGCTTTCTCTTGCTGGTGAAACATAATTCAAGCATACTGAGTGTCCCAGCGACAGACACAGGGTCAAACCAAAGCAAATACAGGGCTATGTGAGGTAGATGAGAGAATGAAAAACAGAAAGAGGAAAGAGAGGAAGAGGGGAAGCTAAGAGAATGTTCTGTTTATTCATCATTCATCAGAGAAATCTGATGACAACCTGCCAGTCCCTTTAACTGTGCTGGCTTTTTATTGGACCATTTGGCATTTACACTGTAAGCCACTTAATACCGCTTTCTATCGCCTCACGCCTTTTATTTTTTACCTATTACCCCGTCCATCTTCTCTGTTCTGCTCCACAATGCCGTTCCTTTCAGCACTGGACTCAGCACTGATGGAAAGGATGGACTGAGGAATGAAAGGGTGTTACATAAAGGAGGAGGAGAATGAAGGCGAAGAAGTGGGAAAAGTAAGAGTGATCACCATTCCCCACCGTTCCAGTTTGTGGGGGAGAAGCTGTGTGGGTGATTATAAATCCATGCTGTTCTCAGTAACACCGGGATTACACACTCAGCCAGACCTCATCTGTGTGCTGAACATCTGCCTCTGATGAAACGCACACAAAAACACTCACGTGACCACAAAGCCGACAGAAATGCACACAGTCAGTGTGTCTCAAGTTACTTTATCACATGAATTATTCACGGATACTTTACAATCAAACATAATATGCCGACACTGTGAAAATGAGGCACTGAGGTGGGGGGGGATGGTTGGGTCACATCCATGTATGCATGTCGACGAAATGAATTCACAACAGAAAGCTGCCCTCAGCCTTGTGTGACTATGTACCACATTCATCCCACCCCCTGCTGTTTTAACAGATTATTACTAAAGCAATCCTCTGGCATATGCCTGCATAACTGCTATGTGCAAGACAGGGAAGTCAAACCCACACTTCTGCTGCTTTATTGAATTTTCCTATATGATGAAAGTGAATAAAAACCATTAGATTATGTCGGATTGACAAGACATTAGAGGACAGCAATTGTCTCAGCATTGTAAGATGGACATGTTTTACAAATGACAGGAAACACAGCAAGAAAAAACACCGAATCCCATCATCCAATATGTTTTTCGTAAGCTTCGACTTCGACAAGTGCGACAACTTTAAGCAACTAAATTGAGGACCAGAAAAAAATTACATTACGGGAAGAAACTTGTGCCAGCGTCAAGTGAGGATGAGCTGCTGCTCAGTCATTTTACTAAAATATCTAGATGCAGCCACTGAAGAAGAGAGGAAGAGCTTTCTTGATTAAGTAGCTTAAACTTTACCACTTTGTCACTTCACAATGTCAGTCAGACACTTTTGAAGTTTGAAGAGAGTCCTGTTTGAATCTTCACAGTCCATGCTGTGATCAACACACATTCTAATTGATTAGATGTGAATCTGTCAGAAGCAAAACATTTTGTTTAATCCAAAACCCTTTGGAATAAGCCTTTTATATGTATTTAAGAGGATAGACTTGCTTTATACAGGCAGTCATCTTATGTCCACATGTTTCTATGGTAATCCAAAGTGAAAAATTTGGATTCAAACAAGGGGGAAAAAAAGCTTCATCCTAATTATTCTGATGCATAAACCAATGCAGAAGAAGGAGGAAGCAGCAGAGAGAGTTTTCAAAGAGGGTGGACAATCTTTTCTGGGATATTGTTCTCTGATGTGCTTATGTAAAGTGAACAAGCGGAGTCTCATCATGAGATGGAGATCATTATTACACACTGGACCTTTGACATCTTGACTCAAGTGATGACCAGTTTTGATGTAACCGATTAGAATGTGAACTCCCGTTTTCAGTCATGATTTGGCTGGAGCCATGTTGGATATTTAGAGTCTCCTATTCAAGTAACCAGTGGTCACTCAAACTGGTGTCCACTCATATTGCTATAATTTATTGTCTATTTTCCTCAATCAAATGCTACTTGAGAAAAGCTGATACAAGCAAGAGTACCTGGTGGTTTTCACTATATTCCCACTTCATAGGGGTCTTCAGTGTTGTGCTGTAGGACTTTTCTGACAAAGCTCCTCTGATCTTGTAAAGAAATGCTGCCTTTAACGGAGGTGAGACAGGATGATAGATCAAAATGCAGTCAAGAAATCCGCCCTCATCACAGCTCAGCACGTTATCTGCCAACCTTCAAGATTGCTGATATCCGTTTTTCAAAGAAAAGAAAAAAAATGAAGGAGGTCAGCTCTGTGAAGTGCTTTCATCATCACAGGTTTTATTGCTCACTGACACAATAAGCAAATTAAATTCGATGATGTTGCTACAACTGTGTAAGTGTGGAAAATGTCTGTGGTAGTAACCTTTACAGATGTGGATTGTGTCGGAAATATGCATATAGTGTACGTTTAGGAGAAAAGTGGAGAGTACAATCTAACTTCAAAAGGAAATTCTCACCTTTTCACCAAAACGTCCTTTCACTGACATAAGAAACTGAATTGTTTTTCACTGCAGAACACTGGGATTAATAGCTTTTACCTCTGTACTTCAGTCTCTGTCCCTCTATCTAAAGCGATAATCATCGCTATTGGCAGGAATTCCAGATCCAGATTATACTCAGAACATATCATTTTGCTCCACAGCTCCACACTAAAACGCAGTCTTCAGTGTTTTTGAGCTTTCAGCAAAAAAACAACAACATTGTATTTCATGTGATTCACAGCTTTTAAGGGTCTTTGCTTTTTTTCTTCCTTGTTTGCAAATATATATGTCAAGTTATGTAATAATAATTTTACTAAATATTTTGAACAAAACTTTATGCAGATTTCAAAGTGTCCAAAATTAAGAGCAAGTGTGAGGATGGAGAAGACAGAACACCAGGGGATCTGAAAATAGATTTTTATTACTGGAGGTAAATTATTTGAAATGAACAAAGATGGAATTTAGATAAATTGTTAAAGTTATAAGAGTAGATTAGAAAGAATGCAACCACCTGGGTGCTGTTTCTAGTGGGAAAATGGTGTTTTCTTGCTCAGCTCCTGCCATGTTTCTATAGATTTGCAACAATATCAAAAGTGAATATACGTGATGTTTACAAAGGACAGACAAGTGACGACCCAAACCAAGAAGTCTGATTCACATGTTTGCAGGTTAACATAGCTACTGATTCCTGAAAAGAAAGGTCTAAAGGGGTTTTAAAAAGAAATTTGCATTGTGTTGCTTTAATAATCAAATAATTTCAGCTTTAGAATGATGAACATCAGTGTTGCGACAAGCTGTTTCTTGCACTCCACTGCATCCAAACAGTGTTTTCCCCCACATCTGTTTTCCTCTGAAAAACATGTGACACCGACATAATTAGATGTCTTTGTAGTCATGATTTCAAAGACAGAACATGTTTGAAGTGTCCCTGTTGTGTTAAAGGGCATTTTCTTTTTCTTTTTCTTTACAGTTTATTCTTAAGACACTTCTGTTTTGGGTAGCACCTTCTGTGAATTTGACAAAACACTGTGGGGAACAATTTGTGAGAATAAGGGAGAAATACAATCACATTCTTTTGACGTTAAGCACAAACATCACGAAGAAGCCACATTACTCGTTCTTGAGCAGGATGATGGGCTGTTGGTCAGATCACCATTCATCTTCTTCATTTCTGCTTTTATGGCTACAACAATATGCTACAGCTGTAAAATGATTGCTTTAAGATTTGTGAAAGTTCTTTCAGAAGTGACGCACACAGTGATCACAAAAGAGTCTGTGAAGCATGTTCATCATTGTCAGCAAAGCTCTGCAGCGTCACAGCAAATTTATGTGTTAGGTTTTCAATGCCATAGTCCATATAGTCCCTGTATGATTGCTGTGTGATTCTGTGTGTGTCTGTCTGAACCTCACAGCCACAGCTGTCTGTCTCTGGGTCATCACATCAGGCCTGTGGAACATATCACCCCTGCTTTGACGCCGACACTCATTGGCCTCCTCTAATCTGCTCCCACTGCTGAGCTTGGGGCCATTCACTTCAACATATGACAAGCAGTAACGAGTTAAACAAGCGAGTGGTGTTGGCCTCAAAGTGTCAACACTAACACTGACAGGATCGATAACATATGAAGCTGCTGGATCTGATGGTGAGTTTGACTGCACCATTGCCACGAGTTACCCATCATTATGAGTACAGATGAACAGAATTCAATTGCCACTACACTACCTCCCCTTGATCTGACTGCACTGTACACAAAATGAATAATAGTTTAATAACAGAGTAATAATAGAGTCCAAAAATATCATCCTGATGGAGGCATATACCCACTGATAATGAATAGGGCTTGCAATGGCAATAGCTACCATAGTGCACCTCCAATTGACACCTTGTATTATTAAATGGTTAATGCATAGACAGGGCTATATATAAAATATGTAAAAGTTCATAATGCAAGTCCCTCACATAAAGAACACATAGAAGGCAAATATGAATAGTAAATGAGCTGTATTCAGTTTATCCTTTTGAATGTTACACATTGCACTTTTAATACATTTCAATACCTTTCTTACATAATGTACATTTAATAAACACATACATTTAGAAAGATTATATAATTTAAATAATTCCAGCTTTTGTGATTTCAAGCTGTCCTGTCTCTCCCTCTCAACTGTGAGAAATGCTCCTCATAAACGACCCACCACCGTGTGAACAGTTAATTAGTGCTCAGATCAAAGGCAGATTCTGGGGAGTCACGCTGGGAATAGTGAGGGAAAAAGTGGGGAAGTCGTTTTGGAGATGAGAAGGTTAGGGGGAGTAGAGGGAAGCGGAGAATCCAAGTCGGACGTTTAAATGTTTGTGGAAGCACCTCCGTGTGTGTGTGTGTGTGCGTGCGTGCGTGCTCGCGCGTCTCTCTCTCTCTCTGTCCCCCTCTCTTTATCTCTTTCTGTCTTTCTCGGTTCTCACTCCGTGGATTTCTCCACATCCCGCTGTGCGCCCGACTGTGGAGCTCCTCTGCGAAATTGCCACGCACAGCTGCGGTAGCCTCGTAGGTCAGCGCGGGCAAGGACAAATGATTGAAGGAGACAATTTTGCTTATCCGCTTTTAGAGAATAGCAGATGTAACAAGGACGCATGTTGTTTGTCATTTTATTGAGGAATAGCCTCCTGTTTTTTCCTTCAACGTGGGCGCATGCGGACTGATAGGAGTTAGAGATGTCAGTCCTTAAGCCAGGGACGGTGGGAGAGGATGGAGACTTCAAATATGACTGGTCTGCATCTTTATGTTATTTTATGAAACATTTTCTAAAGAATAAATAATTGCCTGATCATTAAAGAGGCGTGGCCCCGCGTGTCTCACTGTTTGCGCCCCACATGGGTTCATGGATGACCTTTTTGCGAGGATAAAGGAACCCAAGTGTCTGTGTAACTTTATGTAACACAAAACATCAAGTAACGCATCATCATTATCATCATCATCATCAACATCATCATCATCGCCTTTAAGTAGAAGACTGAAGCGCCGTGCGCTCTGCTGGAGACACAAAGGTGCGCGCCATGTTTTACTCCTCGGGCCACGCCGGCACCCGGGGGACATAAAGCACAGCTGGGACTCGTTGGGGCTGCGTGGGCCAGTGATGCCGGAACCATTGACACTCATACAGAACCGGACAGAGCCGCGGCTGGGGCAGCAGCTGGAGCGCACGCTGGCCACAGAGGGGAGCACACGCCCCGCCTGGGTCATAGCAATCCTGGCCAGCGTGCTGATCTTCACCACGGTGGTGGACGTGCTGGGGAATCTGCTCGTGATCATCTCCGTGTTCAGGAACCGCAAGCTGAGGAACGCAGGTAAGTTCCCTCACTCCTCGATCCATTGGTTTAATTTGATCAGTAACTCAAGACTTCACTTTCCTAAAGTATTTCATTGAGACTGTGAATTTACATTACGGTGTATAATATGCATGGATTTGTTCTCGGTGGAATTCTTGCTAAACTTAATTAGTTTCAATCCTTTTGTAGTCATTCTCTCAAGCTGCTTGTTGACATTTAATGCTTTGACCATTTGTGCGCACATGCTTTCACCTCATCAGTGAACTCATCAGCCACTCAGAAAGTGTCAGCAGGAATCTGTTTCAGCATCTTCAAAACAAAAAATAATAAACTCATGCCACATTATATGTACAGTAGTTTCAGCCAAATGTCAATCTAAGTTGCATAAGGTTCAGTGTACATCAGTATAATTGTTTATGCGCTGTGTAAACACACTTGGAGACTTGGAGACTACGTTTTAACTCAGAGCTGTGCAATGTACGTTTAAGGAGTACTTAAACTTCTTTAAATACAGAAAACAAATAACCTTCTTCATAAATGTGACTTTGCATCGCACTATTTGTCAATATTGATTAATTTGGTACATTTTATTGTGATATGGTTTTGGACATATTGTTATAATGCATGTTTACTGCGTATTACCTTGTTATGTGTGGGACTAGTAACGCAATGACTGTTTCAGCTACAGGTCTCATTTATAAAACACTTTATAAAACAGTGTTAGCCTTCTCCTTCTTGTGGGCTTTACACGTTGCTGAAGTGATTGGATGACGTTGATGGAGCTGCTGATATGTAGTGGTTTTAACCTGTATAGACCATTTACCATAATCACTGCTGATCCCAGTTTCATTTGTCACCATAGTAACTGCTTAATTGACAGAGCAGTGTGTGTATTCAGATAGATAGATCGATAGTTACAGCAGCAAGATAAGGCACATAACGATACAAAAAGGTGAGTCCTTGGAAAAAGATAACTTTGCTGGAATTTAACCTTTTGAGATGTGAATGTGTGAAACTACACAAGAGACCCTGCAGCTACATCCAGATCAAAATACTATATGTACTTTATTGGTGCAGTTAATAAAAAACAAACAAAAAAGCACCTAATTAGCTTTTTAATGGACTCATTACTAATACAAAACCATAAAAATAACTTAATGGAAGTTTTTGTAGGTTTCTGTTTACTGGCTATTTTCAGCCTCATCAGCAGTCAAAAATTAGGTCAGGAAATATGCATTTATTTGCATTTTCCATAAAATGTTTCCCATGTGGAGACATAATTTTTTCCAACCAAGGTTTATGTTGAGTTCAGCCTTTTCAAAACTGTGAATAGCCTTGCACCACAGTTTCTTGACTAAATCTTGTAAGAAATTGAATTGAAGAAATGAATTTGAAGTCAGTGTTATATGTAACATCTCCTTCTGTCATTATGCCCCATTGTGCATCAGCAAAGCCATGTCTGTGAGCCTTTAAAAACCATAGACCATCCGAATGTGTGGCTACATGCAAAAGCACATAAAGCACAATCAGGGGAAATACATCACAATGTGTATATATATCTAATTGTATTATTGTGTTTGCTTGTTAGAATGAAATAAGCTTGATTCAATGAAGTGGGGTTGAGGTTTTTTGTCCGCTCAGATTTTTATTTGAGGGAGCTTCGGTGTTGCAAACCTTCAAAGAGAGTTTGACAGGATCACACATTAAGGAGACTAACTTCAAAGAGACTTTATTTACATCACAAACTCTATCCAGGTACTTTTCTCTAAAGCTTTCTGCTTCTACTAAACTAATACTTGAAATATTCTACAGCAGCTTCAAAAAAGTGCTGTGAATCACATCCTGCTGCCTCTGTCCATGGTGCTGAAACAATGTCCACTTGTGTTCGTCATCTGTCTCTGTCCTTGGTCCTGAAGAACTTAAGCCTAAGCCTTTTCTCACTCTCACTCATTTTCTACCGCTTTATCCACTAGGGGTCGCGGGGGGCGCTGGTGCCTATCTCCAGCTAACATAGGGTGAGAGGCAGGGTACACCCTGGACAGGTCGCCAGTCCATCACAGGGCCACATAGAGACAGACAACCATTCACTCTCACATTCATACCTACGGGCAATTTAGAGTGTCCAATTAACCTAATCCCCAAATCTGCATGTTTTTGGACTGTGGGAGGAAGCCGGAGTACCCGGTGAGAACCCACGCACCACGGGGAGAACATGCCTAAGCCTTTTCTCAATTGATCAAAATCTAAGTAATTATAGGGCTGCAAAGATTATTAATCAGTTACTTAATTAATCATCAACTATTTTGATAATCAATTAATAAGTTTGAGTGTTTATAAAGGATTAAAACATGGTTCTTTTTTTCACCTTCATAAATGTGAATATTTTCTCATTTCTTAGCTCCATATAAGAAAAATATTAAAACTGATTCATTTTGGTTTCTGGACAAAACTAGACATCTGGAAGGTCTGGAAAACACAATTGCCTTTTTAAAACATTTTCTGACATTATATGGACAAAACAAGTACTTGATTAATAACTGTGAAATAATCTTCATTTTCAGCTAAGTAATGGTTCCAAAAGCTTGGTACAGTCAAAACAAACATAAGTCTTGTTGCTCTACCTACTTTTTCTCAGCTAAGGACAGCTACACATTGACATATTTCTCTTGGAATAATTTGACTACAAATTGCTTCATTAGAAAGTAAACTATGAACTAGTTTGGATTACAAAATAAAAAACTACTTACTGTTTGCTGTCCTATTTAATTAAAAAAGTAAATAAAATAGTACTATACACACACACACACACACACACACACACACACACACACATATATATATATATATATATATATAGGTACACTCATTAGCCACTTTATGAAAAGCACCTGTTTAAAGCAAATCAATGCATTTGGGCATGTAGAAATGCTTAAGGCAATCTGCTGAACTGAGCATTAAAATGAGGAAGAAAGGCAATCAAAATGGCTTTGAAAGTAGCTTTTCAAAAACTGTTGGCCTATTGGGATTCTCTCACACAGCCATCACTAGTTTTTAACAGAGAATGGTTCACAAAAGAGAAAATGTCCAGGAAGCAGCAGATTTTTGGGTGAAAATGCCTTGTTAATTCCAGAGATCAGAGGAAAATGGCCAGAAAGAATGGATTAAGATGGAAAGGCATCAGCAACTTAAAGGTTTGGCAGATGTTTTTTGGGTCTTCTTCAATTTCCTGCACTGCAAAGACAGAGATTAAGGAATTGCCGCTGGTCATTTCTCACACCTTATCTCTCAAACTGGAGCTTCCTCTGGTGGTACATAGAGGAAAATCAGAAGTAGAGGGAGAAGGAGTGGAGCTGAGGAATTTTGACCAGAGTGTGTAGAAAAGGGAACAAAAAGTAATAATAGATGATGGAAGAGCAACTTATATTAATATAAGTTTCTCTTGAATAAATCTACCTCCTGTGAGAAGTCCATAGCTGACCTAGCCTATTTACACCACTGTATTTTAACGTTGGTGATAATGGTGTTACTCTGAGAGTTCAATATTTTCTTAGGTGGAACTTTGCATAAAAACTTTGAGAACCACTGTTTTATGTGATGAGAGAAGCTAAGGACAGAGACCTGTGATCTCAAAACATTAGTATTTTACGAACCTGTGAATGAAACTCAACAAGCATTTTTTTTTTTTTTTTTTTTTTTTTGCAAACAATTTTATCAAAGAAAGCTGCAGGTGCTAATTTCTTCTGATGTTTATGCAGTTTTCTGGTCTTGTTATTTTATATATCTGTGTTTGTGAGAGTAAAGTTGCACAAAAACACTACATTTGTGTCATATGCTGGTCTAGCTTATTTATTTCTATAAAAATAAATAAATAAATACTGTATGTACTTTATCTCATATTTTAGAGCAGAGTGATAATCAGTGACAGCATTTCTGGGTGAATCCAGTTGAAATCTGAAAAAAACAACCACCATTTTCCCCCAAACAAGGGCTGTTGGCGAAACACTAAGCTGAGGATTTTTGTGACAGAACAGTTGTACAGCTGTGTTGAAGTGTTGTCACTAAAGCCCAGCTGAGCTGAATGTCAGCAGTGACCGTCTGCAGCGGCATGTTGAGCATTCTGTTGAGCATTCTGTTTTCTTCTGTTCTTGGTGCATGACAGGATTAACCTGCTCTTCTCCCTCACCACGGCTGTGTTTTAATAACAACCACTATTTTAGGTAATCATACTTGAATGATTTTGGTTGTTATTTCAGCCATAAATAAATAAATAGCACAGTTGCCAGGATTACCAGTGTGATTTGGTAATTACTTATTTACTTGTACATAAGAGTGATGTTGTTCTTTAAACTCAGTCATTTCCTAAGTTAAGAAAGACCTATTTTACATTTGGAAAATCCTCTAAAGGGCCCATCCAAATCCTGAATCACATCTCTCTGATCATCATGTATCATGGTAGCTTAAGTGTTTTCATACATATGATTTATTTCATGATGAGGTGGTGAATCACCACTCTTTAATTGTTAAAGAGGAAGGTTTTTAAATATGTAATGAATATGGTTAGGTTTAGACACAATAAGCACCTGGTTAGGCATTTAAAAGAAATTTCTTTTTCTCATTGTGTCAACATCCTCTCCATAAGAACAAACAATGCACTGCATTATGAGGACACTAACATGTCCTCATAATGCCATAAAATCCATGAATGTCACAGCATTTTAACACATCAGGATGACACTTTGTCTTGTTCTCACTCACTCACTGTTTCAGGCTACTGACCGATCGACCGACCTCTTCACCACCAAGTGAGAATTTTGCCTAAAGTACTTGGGAACTATGTCTTTGAAACTTGATATGACTCATATGAAACTATTTGCCAAAATGTAACATTTATTTCCTGCGCAGAGTGTACAAATATAACGTTCCCCATGGTTTGCAGGAAAGTCAAATAGCAAAGTTGTGAACCTTTGTTTTTCTGCCACGTTTTGTCAGAGTCTTACTGAGATTCAGCCAAAGGCAAGGCAGCTTTATTTGTGCAGCACATTTCACACACAATGGCAATTCAGTGTGCTTTCCATAAAAACAAAATAACAGTCAAAATTGGACAAATTAAAGCACACAATTTCAACAAAATCTAATTATAACAGAAATAAAACAGAATACAAAAAATAGAAAGAGGGAAAGAAAACAATGTTCGACTTAATTAGAGAATAGAATATGATAGTGATACATAAAACAATTATTTACTAAAAAATTATTAAAATTATTAAAAGAATGTAGAATGCAGTGCTTTTTTTTTTTGATTCAGTCTGAACTCTGGCCTCGACTATCTGACTTGAGTCAGTAGATCTCAGAGTCCTTCTCAAAATCTTCACATTTAAAACTCATACTGTATCTCAGCTCTTGTGTTTTGACATAACCATATAAACCACTTTACCAATAAACTACACCAAACTGTCACCTGTCATTCACCCTGAGTGGAAAAACTGAGAGAATATTCATAATAGTGAAAGCGGAGGTCATTACACAGAGCGATACATCCTCATTTCTAAAATTAATTGGAAAGAAAACTCAGTAGCCTGTAGGTTTGAGCAACTCTCACTTTTTAAATACATTATTGCTGTAAGAAGAAACCCGACTGTGTGCTGCTAAATCAGCAACAAGGTATATTGGATCAAAAATGGATGGTCAAAAAAGTTTTATATGTTTTTGTTTTGATCAGTTGCTGAAAGGCAGCTGATTACAGGAACTTTATATGTGTGTATTCAATGTGGTTTAATTATACTCGTCAGGAGCTATACTTCTTTTTGAAGCAAAGGCCCCTAAGATGAGAATATGGCTGTGACAGCTGGTGCTGACAGATGAAAAGGCAAATTTTTCCCATTTATTATGAGCACATTTATAACAAATGGTTCCAGAGTACCATAGGTAATTTAATGATGTGTTATTAAATTACCTTAAAAGTTTGCAGTTAAGTTTGAGAGTGAGACACAGAGAAAGTTGAGTTGCTAATAGTCAGTTTTGCCTCTTTGATTTGTTGGAAAGTTCCCATTTGTCTGCTTTTCACTTTAGACCAGGGTGCTCAAACTTTGCAGTTTTCTGTAGAGCAAAAATAAACAACTATTATCCTTAATTAAATATTATTTTAGCTTTAACTGAGTTAAATAAGTTAAAATTGTATATTTCTGTCACAAAACTACAGTACAGTTACATTATATTTCAGCAGGTAATTTCAGTTCAATGAGTGAAGGTCACTCAGTTTTCAACCATCATAACCTGAGGGATACATGAGAATTCATGCCTTATTGTTTCAACTAAAATACATGGAGTAAAAACATTGCTCTGCCTTTACGGGTATGTATTACACACAGACAAAGGAAAATTAATTTATTCTTAAATAATTTTAAGGACCACATCATAAAGAAAACTGCAGCAAAAGACTTTTGCATGATCCTTCAAATTTTATGGAAGACTTGAGTTCTTCTCAGAAAGAATGTTGTGTATCCTCAGCTGAGTTTAGTTACCCACAATCTTCTGTGCATGCCTGTTTTGCAGGGGTAAACCATATGTCACAGCTCAAATTTACAGTTTTATGGTTTCCTCAGTGAAGTCAGTCAGGAAATAGAAAATATACTGAACAGCCACCAGGGAGTGACTCTGCTGGTTGCAAAAAAGAACCCTGGTTGAATGGAATTTTATGAAACAATTTGCCCAATTCTTTTATAAATATATAAAAGTGGTTTATGATTTAAAACATTTATTATAGTTTTCTGAGGAATTAATGGTTTCAATCACTAGTTTCAGATCTTCACTAATAGAACATGATGTAAACTTAAAGAAAAAAATGGTGTTCCCTTTGGGAGGAAAAAAGGTTGCTGTTGAAGCCTCAAAAGATCTGTTTGCCAAATATCAACACAAATAGCTGCTCTATTAATGAAGGATCCATGACCTTAAAAAACAATAATTATATGTACAATAGTACATTAATTTTATATTTTCCTGCCTTCTCAGTTTGTTTCATGTTTCCTTTATTTTTGGGTTTGTCTGTACTTCTCGAAGATGATATTTCCACAACATCTTGAAGGAATTGCACAAACATTGGCTTGGACCATCAAAATTGACTTTTTTGTTTGTTTTTTTTAACACGATACAATATCTTGGGAATGGCATTGGGAATTCATTTCACATTCAACACAAACATTGGCTCAAACTAGAAGGCGAAATAATCACATTTTGTTGGTAAAAGTTGTTGTTCATTGTTACTTAAGAAAAAAGCAAAACAAAACACAGTAGGATTGCCAGCTACAAAACATGGTTTTGGTCCCTTAAGTCATGAGTGCATATGTATGTGAGTATAAACAAGACTGGAAATGAAAAATGTGACCAAATGTTCAACTGCAGCATGGGCGGCAAATCCATTTAAAAAAAAAAAAAGAAGAAGCAAACACTTTGTAACTGTGTGTCAGAGGTTTTAAAAAGGTGTAGATTACTTGGTTTTTTTTATAGCTATAACCTTCACTTGTGCCTCAAGTGTGTGGATTTTAGTTTGATGAAAATCCCTTAATCCTAATGCGGCATTTCTCCTTTGCTCTGGATTTTGATATTCTGCTCATCATTTTGAAAATAAAGTTATTCCCTTCATATCCACTGGGACCCAGTAGGCATCCTCACATCCATGGCTCTTTCTGGTTTCTACTCTTGACCATGAGGGCAGTTGAATGTTTGATTTCAATTCATTAAAATCAAAACAGGAGTTCAGCCAACTGAATAGGTTGTCAGATCAATCAGACTTTTTATTATTTTTTTTTAATTATTATTATATCCTGAGGATTACTCTCAGTTTTCTTGTGCATGGCAGGTTCCTCACATGCACCAGACGACCGTGCTGGAACCTTTTTAATGTGTGTAACAGGAGAGGAAGAAAAAGGGAGACAGAGAGAGGGAGAGGGGAGATCACAGTGATCACACTTATGTGTACAATAAAATCTGAGACTTACCATGAATAAGTCCTTCTTAATTAGCTCTTGTTGAACTGTAATCTTTGATAACTATTCACATAATCTGACCATCATGGTTTATGTTGAGTTGCTGATAACATTCAATGATGTGTTCACTTATTGTCATAAATAGTAAACCCCAGTTCTGAATAGAAACAGTCACTTATCAGTTTCTACTTGTTATCACTTATTTTTACATGTGATACATATTCTTATTAAATGTTTACACGGTTTAAATTCACCCTATTTTACTCTGTTTCACCTAAAGAATTTAAAATAACCACATCAACTGACCAAATCTCACCCGAGCCGGACGATCACTTTTGGCTTTTGGTTTCCATGCTCTAATCCCATTGTGCCAAATTAATCATTGAGTTACCAGTAATCTATAATAAATGTAAGGAGGGGAGGAGGGTGTCTGTTGGGCTGTGGCGGGATTTTCTCAGTGTGCCAAGGGTTTGCCACATAATTCTCTGATCATCTGGCTTTACTTTCGTTTAATTAGATATTATTCGGATTTAGGCAGAGGTGACTACTGGGGGGTGTTTTTAGCACGTTTAAGTGCTATGAGCATCACTCGTCTGTATCTTTTAGGTGAAGCTTCAATTGTGTATTTCCCTTGAACAAAAAGAGGCAGCCAGACCAGCATGACAGACAGTGAGGAGCTAAAGTGGTGAGAAAAAATGTATAGAGGCAGGGGATGGGTTGGAAAGAGTTCAAAAACAGAGAAACAGCAAGGACACGGGCTATAAAACTGAGAATGACAACCCAACATTGAGTTAATAGAGGAAGAAGACAGTGATTCCTCGCTATGAAAAGCAGGGGAATGAGCCATTTTTTTAAGGGGAAGAGGCATCGCCGAGACAACGTTAGAACTCCTGTCATGTGTCATCAGAATCACCCAGTTGTTATCAGCTCTCTAGTGCTGAGACAGGGATGATTCAATAGCACAAGTTTGCACATACGAATGCACACACAGCAAATGACAGAACAATTTTCTTTGAACTCAAGAACCACAAACATGAGCTATTGAATAGATTTAATCTGCTAAGCAAGTGATTGCTAATTTCATTCCTTTATTCCTCATCAAATCTCAAACCTCTTGTGTCTCCACTCCCTCATATCCATAATACATGCATTGTATCATTTGAAGTGCATTACGTAACAGCTTCTCTAAACCTTCAGGCAGCAGTGGGTGAAGAAGCGGCAGATGTAAGGGATTTGCTGCAAGAGAAGGAGGGGAAAGAGAGAAACAGGGAAGATGTGAGAAATCAAGGCCAATCTAGGATGAGGAAATGAGAATAGAGTGACGGACGGAGAGATGGAGCTGTTGCATTGATGTGCAGGAGGGTATTCACACGAAGTACTCCACAAACAAAACAAACAGAAAGACGTTTGTTTGAGACAGACACAGTCAGAGACAGTGAAGAAGAAACAAAGTGACTCACGAAGCAACCCCACGGAGATGTAGGCAAAAATGTAACCAACGATTTAAAAGACAAAGCTGAAAAATGGATAACATATTTAAAGTGCATCTTGAATAACCGATTTAAAATGCATCTACAAAATCCTTGCTTTAATAGGGAATTTTGCTTCAGCTCGTGCGACGGACTCGACTCGACAATAGTGACACATTAATTACTATAGGGATTTATTTTGTGCATTTAGTCTATAGTCCAGACCTGCTTCTCATTCTCTTCAGTCAGCTGACAGTTATTCATGATCTTCTGGATGTATTTCTCCTCAGTTTTTATTACAAATAAACTGTGATGAGTCAGTGTTACTTTAATTCTGACAGAGTCATAATGGGTTTTATGAAGACTGATGTTCGTATTGCTGTCAGAGGTTTTTTTTGTCTATACAGCATTATTGATGATTAGAAATGTCTGAGGCTGCAAAGATGGTTTCAATTAAGTCAGTGACGAAAGCAAACATGTAAAATCTCATGTTCTATAATGTCTTGTTTCATCCACAAACCTAAATGATTCAGTTTTAATGATTTGTTTGTTATATGGAACAAAGAAATCGGAAAATATTCCTACTTAAGAAGCCGAAATCCAAAAGCTTGTTTTAATTATTGAAAAAAAAAAAAAGACGCAAACTGATGAATGGATTATCAAAATTGTTGATAATTAATTTAGTAATTGATTAATTATTAATTGAATAAGTGTTCCAGCCCTTTTTATTTTAAGGATACCCCACCTTTATTTATTATATGAAACTCCACTGTAGTCGTAGTCACCTGCTCACTTGTTGAAAAAGAAACAGCACGTGTCTTCGTCTCCATTTCTGCATCAGTAAATCTGTGATTGACATCAGGTTCTATGTGATTAGTTACAGCCGACTTGACCAATTCGTGCCTTCTCCTGGTTTGGTGTTTGTGCCGCGGACTGAGCCACGATGAACTCAGTAGCATTGGTTAAGCAACACTTTCTCAGATATCCTGGATTTCTTTTCTAGTTTTATGCAACTTCCTTCACGTTGTGATGGGATTAGAACAGGACGAACATCATGATGAAAAAAAAGCTTCAAATCAATCAGTGTTGATAATTATCCTGATAAAGTTTTGTTATTGTTATTGAATTATTCAGTCACTACATTTTCGTCAGAAAGTTTACATGAGATTTATTTTAAATGTCATCTCTCACAGCACAACTTGCATCAAATCATAAAGTTGACTCTTATTTTTCAGTTATCAGTAGAAGATAGTTTCAGTTGAAAACTACGTGGGATTGCTTTAATCTGACAACTCCTGCAGCACGACTGACATAAAATTAATCAGCTAAACAAATCTTAAAAAGATTATTTTTTTCATACTGAAAATAGGCCATGTCATACATTTCAGTCATCAGCATAAGATTTGAGATTATAAACTACATGTGTTACTTTTGAAGCAATGACTCACACATTATAGATTATTATAGATTATAGATTTTGTGTATGCTGTGTCAAGTGTTTTATATTTATGCCAGCGAGTGCTTTAATTAGTTATTAGTAGTAATTAGTAATTTAATTAAAAAGTGAAAAAAGTGTTTCACTTTTATTCACTTTGCTGTTTTCTCTTTGACAAACTTATAAGCCACGTTAAATGTGGCACAGGCATTTAATCAGTCCTATCCAAAAAGAGAAATGCTGATTAAAGACATTTGCATAGAGACTGACTCATTTCACACACAGGATCAAATATGATCTTTGGCTCAGACTCAGTTTCACCTTTTGAAAACTCATTTAAGTTTTTCTTTAAACATTTGATATGTTTGAAAAAATGTCAAATTATTTTGACATTTTTATTGGGAAACATTTTTTTTTAAAACATAAATAGTGAATTACCAATTAAACCCAAATCTCCTGAATGTTTGTTTGACTAACTGGAGGCCAGGCTTGGATGGGAGCGTTTATCACGCCAGAGAACCAACCACTGGCATATTTTCACACTGGAACTGTATATAAAGCAGTTTTGGGTTCATTACCTCCTTATTAAGGGTCTTGGATCATTTTATTTAACAGTGTTGGAGGCATTTAAGGCATTCACTTGCAGAATTTATGTCTGTTAAATGCTCCATCTGCCAGGAATCAACTCCGCTAAGTTTGAAAGAGCTCGTCTCACTGGATGTTTTTGAGTCAACTAATAAGTGAATAATCTGGTGGAGAGAAATCTCCAGATGTTGTAGATGTTTGAACTTATTCTTACCGCCACATTTGATCACTGAACACTGACAATTGTGTGGTTTATTTTTTATATACTGTATATATTATGATTTTGCATTTTATTTCTTCCTGTTGGGGAATATTTTAAGATTGTTATGATTCAATTATGATTCCATTTGGCCTTTCTGGTTAACAAAACTTGTTGATAAAACGCTAAATAAAAAACATTGTAAGGACGATAGTGGCTGATAATAGTAGATAAATCAGAATAAAAATGCGATCAATGTCAATTTGAGCTCAATTAACAGTGACGGAAAATTGGCTGAAAATAATATTCACATCTGAAAAAGCTTCAGTGTTTTTGTATTTTATTGTAGGCGGTTTTATGGCCAATGTGCATCTTAAGAAATCAGGACAGCTGATGGCTAATATGTGGATGTCTTTCTTTGCCAATTTTCTATGATACTTTAATTTGATACACAAAATTGCTTAACTTACATAATCTTTATTGAGCAACAATTGTAGTCTGTCTCTCAATCTGCATTTTTTGTTTGCACTGTTGTGCACTTAGTGCATTTAGCAGCATTTACCAAGGTTCCTACAACAAAAAAATTGGTAAACTTGCATTATAATTAATAATCGATTAATTCATTAAAAAATTATCAACTGATGTCAGTTATTAAAACATTGTCCTAATTTTTAGGTCTACATCAAGATTAGGTAAAAAATCCACACAGAAAAGACTCTGGTTGTGCCACGATTTGAACAGGAAACCTTGTTGAGATAATTATGTGCTATAATTTTACAAATAAAACTGAACTTGACTTGAACAATGACAACAAAGTCACTTGGCTGCACATCCTTTGTGTGTTTCTGTTTCTCTGTTTCCCACCCGCCATTCTGAATGAGCATGCAGCTTGAGTATTACTTGGCAGATGAGAGACGGACAGCGGGCATATTCAAATGCTGTGCATCCAAAATGCCAAGTATTTTGATCAAACACAGAATGCCCAGAGAAATTTAAGCCCTTCAAAGGCTGCGGTCACTCACTTGGATTTAATTCTGCACGTCATGACATGAAAAGCCAAGGAAAAATGTCACATTATGAAAGTGATGGTACCTTGAACAAAAAAGGTTTTTGTGTATTTCATAATCAATAATGTCAATCGCAACATCATTTGTGCAGCACTGCTTTAATCTCGACATTTATTTTCCCCAATGTTCAGTGTTCTAATGATGAGCTGAGACAGCTTTCTGATTTAATCATCTGCTTTGCTTTACAGTTCAGTGTGCACTTCAAAGGTCAGTCTCTTAGGACTAAACAGATTTAATGTCTGCCTGCTGTACGCAATAAAATAAAGTTAGTAAGTCTGAGCAATTCAGGATAATGTTTATCCTACAGAGTACATTTGCTTAATCTCTTGCTCTAAGACAGCAAGGGAAGCTCTGCTTCATGTAAATGTCACAAAATAAATCAAATATGTACAGTTGCATTTACATTTCAACACGGAAAGTTCGCTAGAACTTGTGGAAGCTCAGCTTTAATTGATCTGTTTGAGACAGCACAGAATAGGTTGTTTTCAATGCGGTGAACGGGACACTGACTCCATAAATGCAGCAAAATCATCAGGGAAGTTCAGCATCTCCGGGAGACACTGGAGCAGTGGGCAGGTGCAGATGCTGGGCTGATGCATGATGATTGGAGGAGCTGTAGATATAAACATGACACTGGAGCCTTTTCTGTCTCAGTCCCATGTGGAGTTTTTGAGTAAAGTCTAGAACCAAATTGAGTAAAGTCTAGAACCAGTTTTTGAGTAAAGTCTAGAACCAGCTGGTTGTTATTTGCTTGGCGATATGGCCCATAATGACTAAAACAATCCAGGTTCTGCTTCCCCTTTTGTCTCCCCTGCTCCTTCCACTTTCACTGAAGCTCACTAGACATACACCACTTTTCTGTCCAAACCTCACCAAACTGAAGAGTTTATTATGCAGTTGTATAACCTGAGCCTGAACATACACACATGCACCAATACACAAGTCACACATATTAGTCCAATACAATTTCAGACAACATGAATGACCACGAGTGAATCGTTTTGCACTCTTATTGATAATAATCCACCCATCATGGTTTGAGTTGTTGTGGAGCAACAAGGAGAAACATCCACTTTGGATGGCATCAATAGCCTACATGTATCTATTTATCTGTTATATTAAGGCAATGAGATGAACACAATTTGAATTCACCCCTTTTTACTATATATTTCACTGAAAGAATTGAAATTAACCCATTATTATCCATTCCCAAATATCATTAATGGATTTTTGTCCTAACTCGGCCCAACTGAGTTACTGATGGGGTTACTGATGGGCTCAGGTCTCAGGGTATCCATGCTCTAAAACACACAGACATAGAAAGAAGAGAAAGGTGTAGTGATGTCTTTTGTGCAGTGCAGGAATTGTCTCTAAATAGTTTTACCTTAGAATCTGGTAACCTCTTCTATGCAGCATCATGGAGAGTTTGAAATAGGCCTAATTTGTTTCTAACCCAATATATAATACAGTGACTTTGTAAATAGCCACTGGATTTAGAGTCAGTCTGAGGTGTAGCTGTTGTTAAACCTGACAGTCTCGACAGCTCGACATCACCGCTTACCAGAACGGCATGTTTAATGTGAAGGAATTGAGAGGAAAACGGACAAGCTCATGTGTTATGCATTCTGAGTGTGTGTGCGTGTGTGCGTGTGTGTGTGTAGTGGAGTTTGCCTGCAGTAAAGAAGTGTTCACAAGGTGAATTGTGAATGAAATCCAGGTAAAAGCTTGCATGCACCTGACAACTGCTTTGAGTGGACACATTGTTTCCCTGTGACATGCTAATTACAGATGACATCTTGTTAGAGAAGCAGCGTGAGCTGGATTAAAGGCATTATGTCAGCCTTTGAACAATTTGACCAGTAAGTTAATAGTTGATGTGCCTTTATTGCACATGACAGCGAGACAGTGACTATAAAACTCTCTAGTAAGAGCTAAAGGCCAGCATTTATCACAGTATCCTTGTATTATTCTTGTAATGTTCACCAAAGGATGTTTCTTTTAAATCAAGAATAACTTTTATGTTATGTTTTCATATTAAACATGCTTTCACACATTGAAGCCAATGTAGAAGTGCCTAAATCATGCATTCTCTTGAATGGCCATCAGGGGGGCGACTCCACTGGTAGTAACAGCAATGAAGTTTGTGTGTAAGTCTTTGAGAAAATGAGCCAAATTTTAAAAAATCAACCACTGGATTTAACAAAGCAAATAGGTAAGAGCCTTCTATTGGTTAATTACTGCATGGGTGATTATCTTTCAGCTGGCAATTTAACCTCAACTGATGCAGTGAGTAGCTTCTCATTTCTTAAACAACCATGTAGAAAGACACATCCTGTGGTTGTGGAAAAGATCGTGGAAACCACTAATCAGTGAGGCCAATAGGGAAAAAAAAGGCTTCAATTTGCTAGGAGCACTCTGGACCAGATTTACCCTGTTCCAGAGTGATGGGTGCATCGGGGTAAGAAGACAGGCAGATGAAGTGATGCATCCATCATGCCTAGTGCCTAATGTACAAGCCTGTGGGGACAGTGCAATGATCTGGGGTTGCTGCAATTGGTCAGGTCTAGGTTCAGCAACATTATGTGCCCAAAGAATGAGGTCAGCTCACTACTGAATATACTGAATGTGCAGGTTATTCCATCAATGGATTTTTTTTCTTCCCTGATGGCACCGGCATATTTCAAGATGACAATGCCAGGATTCATTGGGCTCAAATTGTGAGTGGTTCAGGAGCATGAGGCATCATTTTCTACACATGGATTGGTCACCACAGAGTCCAGACCTTAACCTCATTGAGAATCTTTGTGATGTGCTGGAGAAGGCTTTATATATATGTGTGTGTTTGCGCTTCTATCAGACTGAGGACCCTCATAGACATAATACATTCTCTACCCCCTTACCCTAACCTTAACCATCAGAACTAGATGCCTAACCCTAACCTAAACCCAATTCTAACCCTAACCCTAAAACCAAGTCTTAAGCCTGAAAAAGCCATTTTAAGGGGTGGAAAAAAGTGAGGACCAGCCAAAATGTATTCACTTTGTAGGAATTATATGAATTTTGGTCCTCACTCTGCAGCAAGTACAAGAACACACACACATACACGCATACATACATACACATTCAGATCAGGTCAGATCTATACAATTCACATTCACATTCAAGTACAGGTGGCTAACAACAGACTTTCATGTGAATGCAACTGCCCTGTTAAGCACCCTTTTGCATTAACAACAACAACAGATAATATTTTTATGAGTCCATTCAATGTTTAAGCAGGAGATACAGTATGTCAGAAATAGAAGTATCTCAGAAAATGTTTGGGTGAGATCTAGCTCTAGAGGATGACACTCTCCCCACTCCTTTTAGGCTTTGCAGTAAAGGTGATGACATTAATCCTCACTGCATACGTAAAATAAAATGCATAGGTTCCATTCACTCATGACACACTGATCCATATTATAGCTGATATAGCTGATCTAGGACCACCTACAGAAGTAGCAGAGACCTGATTTGAAGATCAGATTTTATTATCACATTTCTGTGTCAATACAGACCTGAAAAGAAAAAAAGAAAATCTGAGCGATATTAACAAAAAAAATTGGGTATAAGTCATTTCAGCCAGATAAATCTGAATTTAGTCATATTTGTGAGACCGCTCGATAATAAAGTGGGGGACAGCTCACAAATGGAACCTTTTACAGCAAATTAGTGAGTGAGTTGTAGCTCCAGCTCTTCACTATTGCCATGTGGCTTTTGACCAGGTTGATGACGTCAACGCTGGGCTCCTCTGAAAATCTGAATTGATGGCTGGACTTTTGTGCCAACACAGTGTCCACACAGTCATGTTGAAAGAAAAATGATAAAGCAGGGTATGGTACAGTGTGTCTTGTAACAGAACAAGATAAAATGTAGCAGAAGAGGATACAAGAGGTAGGACGAGACAGTGGAGGCAGATGGTCCGCTGTGGCGACCCCTAAAGGGAGCGTAGCTTTGTTTATGTGATTGACAGCTTATGTCACACATGATGACTTACTGGTCTTCACACAGTCTGAGTCAGATATACACTTTGCTTATTTCTATGCTCCACCTAAACATCATCCAAATATGGTTTATTCTGTTTGTTTTTTCACAATATATGAAGAAAATTGCAGTGGCCAAACTGCAAAATACAAGGGTTAAAAATGGCAGCTCACAACCCACTTGGAGACCTCATGGTGGGTTGCCACGTGTGCCACACAGGCTTTTTCTTTCAATCATCTTAAATCCTTGTATACACTATTGATTTGCAGTACAAACAGATAACTTAATCACTGCAATGGAAAAAGCTAATTGGCCTGTTCAAGTTATAATTGTTTGTTAGCGATTGAATGCACTTGTTCTATGGATAACACTGCACATTTCGGCTACATCCAATGCATCTCTAATGAGGATGACAACACGCATTTGGCTTTGACTATGTTGTCGTGCTGCTGCTCACGTTTGTGCTAGTTTGTTTAAAAAAACTGTTGAGGCACACATGTGCTATTTGCGGCCCCTCTGCATGCTGGGGAGACAGAAATTCTAATAAGATCAGATAGAAAAACAAATTTGACCTTGCAAATCTAGCAGTGAAACACATTACACAAACTGGTGTCAGAGTAGACACTACTGACAATGGACTGTGGAAAAAAAAGCTTTACCATTTGTGCCTCCAATTAAAAATGTGATGCATGAAAACTGAAAACGTGCATGAAAAAGAAACGTGGATTAAGCACTCATTATACTTTCAATTACACTTGTGAAAAACATCTTCAAGGTCATGAGCATCAAAGTGTTGATCTAACACTGTAATTTATTGTTTCAGAAGAAGATAAAAAGAACTTTGCTTTCCAGCTTGTTTCTGTGTATCATTCAAACCGGTGACATCTTCAGGAGTTCACCTGGATGACTGAGAACCTTCACAGACAAACTGTTGACGTATTTATAGATTTGGCATATTTACAGTTACACAAAGTGCCACGGCAACTGAGATCCACAATGAGCATAAAGGAGAGGAGAAGGTATTTGTTTTTCAAAACATTTTTCAAATAATATATTCATTTTTCAAGCAACAATAGGGGTTCATGTCAAGAGAGAGGACCACAGATGTTTTACAATAAATGTGGGGAAATATTCAACGTCATCAGTTCCTGTACAACACCAGTTCCTGTACAACTAAACTACAACAGCAAATAAATTTTGTAGGAGTTAGAAGCACTGGCTGGACTATATTCAGGGGTAATTTCTTGAATGGATGAAGAGCTACATTCAATAACAGCATTGGAGTCACTGGGACGTAGGTGGGAGTGAATGTTGAGTGTGCAAAACTGTCAGCGGAGATGTCCAGAGTCCTGCCTTTGCTTAGGTTTATGCAACAAAAGCACTTAAGCAGTAGGAAAAATAATGTGTATGAACTCAATGTGTCACTGAACATTTGTCTCTAATACTGTGGGAAGCAAATGCATATTCACATGTGTACAGATTTGTGAAGGCTCATGTTTCTGTACCAAAATCATGTTTATTATTTACAGACATGCATGTCAACTATGGTAATAATAGTGTTTTAACTGCTTGTGTTGATTTAATGATGAAGCTGATGACACTTCGTTTAAGTTAGGAAAAGTGTTCCGCTGCTTTGTGAAAGTTCCTTGCTGTGTTTTTCTTGTACATGACCTACAAATTCATTGTGGGAATTTGTATGTCACTGGGAGGCCAGGCTGAAAAAGAAACACTGACAGAATCAGACGTTATCATATGAGGTATTTATTTACATTAGAGAAATAAATAATAACAAAATCTGTACAGTCTAGTAATTGTGCAATGTGTCAAAACAGAAATACAAATTGTGCAATCATAGTGTAAAACAGCGCCATGATGTTAAGAGAAACATAATCCAGTTCCAGTTTTGGACAAGTTCAATTTTATGTTGCAGTTTAGTCTGAAACACACTGTAGTTTTTTTACGAGACAGGGTGGGACTAAAGGACAAAATCGGATAATGTTATAATGACAGAGAAATAAAAACCTTATACAGATGCACCCAGTGCATTTTCTAGTCTCTTCCTGGGTTTTATAGATACGGTTGACCCCTCATGCATAACTTGCATATTGCACTTGAATTGCACAAGAACAACAGGCTGAGCTCTGTCTGTTTCCCTCTCACTGCAGAGAATTTCATTTTTTACTGTTTTGCTATACTTTAAGCCTTTTGCTGAATTAATGCAACACAGAGAGACAGAAAAAAGGACACCACTGATGTTGGTGCTGCAGTGAATGTTTGGACAGCAGCTCGAGCCTAGTTAGCGAGCAGCATGGTGGGTGAACAGCAGCATCCTCAGCCATAGCCAGGCTGATGAGGACTGAACTGTAGGGAAGTGAGCAGAGCTGACTGGCAGTACTTCAGTAGCAGTTACCCACTGTTGCCAATTCAATACAACTAAAATAAATCAATCTTTTTCTGTAAGTTCCGCCATGGCTTATTTATTGTTGAACTTTGTTGCTGACACTACCAAAGAGAGGACAGTGCTGGCATGTGGCAGTGAGAGGTTTGAAACATTTTCTCGAAATTAAACTGAAAGAATAAACAAGTGGAAGAGGAGGCAAACTTCAGTATGGTGAAACACAACAACAGGCAGCTAAAGCCAGCGTGTCCTCTCTCCTCAGACTGAGCCGCAGTACAGCTATAGCTATAGAACTCATGCAGATTAGGTCAACTGGACACTCTTAACTGACCGTAGGTGTGAATATGAGAGTGAATGGTTGTTCATCTCTGTGTGTTGGCCCCATGATGAACTAATGAGCTGTCCAGATTGTGCCCTGCCTTTCAGAATTATTTGGTATTTATTTTCATTTCATTCATTCATTCATTCATTCAAATGTGTTGAATTCAGTGCCACTCCAACTACTGAGCCTCCAGCGACACTTCCCCTTGTGATTTTAACCTTTAGGTTTATTGACACGTTTGCTCAATTGTTCTTATGTACGAAGCTGATGTGCTCATAATCCACTTGCATCCCAAAATGATGTTGTGTTGGCCAAATCATGAAAAATTATTTGACAGTTGATTGTTTTTTTATAAGAGATTTTCCACATGTATGAGTTTTTACTCATCTTTTTTGATCTGCCATTTTACAAATAGCGCTTGCAAAATATGTAAAAATTCTCATGATATTCTTACCCTAAGAGCTTTCTTTTCCCACCAGTGTAACAACTGTTTATCTTTTAAAAAGAACATACAAAACAATTATATAGTTTTGAGATATGAAGTCTTGAAAATCTTGAAAGCTCTACATTATGTCCAGTCTGTCAGTCCTACATTGTTGCCATTACATGAAGAGACACATTCGCCAAAAGGACACAGCTGGGTGTTCAAAATGACAATGTTGGCCCTTCTCGTTTTAATATATCACGAAGAAAGCCAGAAAGAGTGAAAGAAAAAAAAAAACTAAAGCCCATTGTATTCACTATTGAATCAAGAGACATGTTTGCCAAAGGACAGAGCACAAAATGGGCACTCAAAATGACAAATTAGGAAATTTGGCTCCTCTTCTATTAATATTTCACAAAGAAAGAGACAGAAAGAAAAGAGTAAAAACCCATTGCATTCATTACTGAATGAAGAAACATTTTTGCCAAACGATAGCAGGTTGGGTGCACAAAATGACAAATTTGAGGAAGAAAGACTCTGTTCATTGACCACAGGGATGACGGTCACCCTTTTGACTTCAAACTGCTCCTCAAACTTTTGGATTTAACAGTTTGACTTTACTCCCTGAGCACGTAACTTAATATAATACAGTGGGCAGTAATAAGTGGACAATGAACGACAAACATTGTTTCTCATCCTTGTGCTTTGAGACCAACTTATTTTCAAACAGAGGAACAATTTAACACGTCTGCTGTAAAATGAAAAAGAGATTTGATCATAGCCATGCAGAAGTCAAAAGCAGAAGCTTTTTTCCCACTTTCAGGCTTTTTCGCTGATGTATCTGTAATTACGCAATAGTTCATTTTGTTTACAGACCTGGTTCTTTCTCACAGAGTATTTCAGATGTGTTTTAAATGTTGCAAAGCTGTAAAATCACCTGACAGATGATGGTAAACGTGTACATGTACACGTATCGTACATGTACACAGTGGGACCTGAACAGTGAAAACATTGTAATGTGAACCGGTTATCCATGCAGCTGCACAGGTGGTACATATCAGCACTGCATGAGGGAGCATACACTGTAAACACACCAGTAGCACATAGTGACGTTCACACAACTGGTGACACTGAATAGCTTCAATTACAGTCAGTTTGGATGATGCTGTTCTCTATGAGCACGACAGCATAAAGGGCAGAAAATGGGGACTTTGAAAGTAAATGTTGATCATCATTTTCATATGCAAAGTGTCCAGGTGTAGGACACAAAGGACATCCGGTATTTGTGCAAATGTCAAACTGTTTTATAATTAAAAGAAGCATATGCGATTCACTATGAGTGACCCTATACAGTATAGTCCTACTGAGCTTTTTGATATTGAACTTATTACAATACTGTTGTTATTGGTTTTGTTTTATTATCACAACCAATTATTTCTTTTATCCATTCTCCATTAGAGGAGGAAGTTTTTTCCTTTAACAGCTTCTTTCTCATTTTCCTGCCTGAGTGGACATGATGACTGTGGAAATGGTTTAAAGGTTAGTTTGAGTGTTTACCTGAAACTAAAGTTAGATTGTTTGGCCATCCTTTAATTGGGTCTGTTAATTAGTGTGTAGAGCTCAGCAACAGGGCTTTGTTTGTTTTTTGTTTTTTGTTTTTTACTGCGGTCAGTATGTTGTGTTTAAACCTTTGGAACCATACAAAAAAGTAAAATGACAGAAAAAACAAACAAACAAACAAAAAAAACCTCAAAATAAACACAGCACAAAAATATGTGAAGTAATAGCTATTTAAAAAGAAAAACAGCAACATCCTCAAACCAGAGGAGGAAAATAAAACATTAATACTTGTATTATTTAGCAACATGCATTTAGGGAATGGATTTGTTTGTTTTTGGTGTTAGTAAAATCACATCATTTTGATGCTCCTAATATTTAAAGTGTTTATTACAGATTTCATCATGTTTTAGTAGATATCATGTCACTATATTACTAAACCCTCGCTGATTATGGATATAGAACTTTTCTCTGTATAAAAGATGTGGTATCTACTACAGCACCTACACTTTAAATTTTCTTATTTTTACCTAGGTCTGATGTTCAGGAACATATTGAATTGGTTTGATCCTGTCTTTCAGTCCCATATGTTTGTGCGCAGCTTCGATTATTTAATTTTATTTCTGTACTTCAACCACCTTGAACTCTTGGGTCAATCCAATTCATGACTTAAACCGCAACACAAATGTAAGAATTTTAAACTTGTGTGGGTATAACATTTGACTTTCTTGTCCAAAGCATGTATTTTCAGTCCAAACCATTTTCCACGTAATAAAACTAAATTTCTAAATTTTAATCTACATGAAAGCTTGTACTTCTCTTCTGTTTTTTTTAAAAACATAGATGGTAAAGATAGTGATGACTTGCATATAAAAGGTCCTTTTCTTCACGATTGCTTCCGATCCATTTCAGGTTAGAAGCTTGGCCTGACTGTCCACCTTGCTGCGTCTATGCCTGCACTCAAGTCTGTCTCCTTTCTTTTCAGTGAAAAAACAGTGAACCTTCAAAAACAAGGGGCAAAAAGCAGCTTCTGTGAAAGAAGGATAACTGGAAGGAAGATTTTTAGATCATATCATTCAGAACTAATACTCGCAGAATACAGAAGTGCAAGGAGCAGGAGATGGTGGAAGAGGGTTCCCACGTCTTTTCCTTGTGGGGTTGAATCTGATTCACATGATCAGGCAGTGAGTGAGGCAGCGGAGTGAAGACGCTGGTGGCATCAAGAAGCTCCAACGAAGACATACATTTTTTCTGTGTGCAAAGGAAAAGGCTCTGGTGAAGTTATGATTATTTATTTAATTTTTTATTGTCAAGCCAAAAAGATTATAAGAAAATTAGGTTTTATGTTGTTTTCTGTCACTTTTCTGTCACTGTCTCATCTTCTGCTGCTAAAAATCAAATTTCTTTACTGACATTTAAAGTTATTTTTCCACTTTTTCTATAATTTTCTGTCTCCTGTTGACAGCTTTGTTCAATCATCTTGGGACACTGAGTTGGATTTTGCCGTCTTTTCTTTGGTTTGTGCTATGTTCTTCCATTTAACAGATTGAAGGTTAGGTCCGAGTTCTTGTACTTGTCTTGTGGCAGGAGTATTATTTACCCATATTAAGTGATATTAGCTGGATATTATTTTCTTGGCCTGCAGTTGCAAGTAAAACTAATCTGCCAGGCATGTCTTCCCATAGGAAAAACTGTTGTTTTAAAAAAGCAAATTAGAGGAAAATCATTGCAATCTACTTCCATTTGACATTGTTTACTGGCACTGAGAGGGAAATTCACTTTCAATTTTTTGGAAACTTCTCATTTTTTTTTTTTTAATAATAGATTTCAGTCAGGAGCTGGAGCCAATTCCAGCTGACATTAGGGTGAGTTGACAGGTCGCCAGTGTATCACAAGGACAATATAAAGAGGAAGATAAATGGAACACGTGCAACATTAATTTGATTAGTGACCCATTTTTCTTCTGTCAAAATGGCTCCAAAAAAGAGCCCATTAGCATGAAAAAAAAAGACTTATATACAAAAGTAAGGCAACACTATTGCTCCATCCATACTATTCCGTTTCAGTTTAAAAGCATATAAACTCATAACATTACATGGTATTTTAGAGCTTAAAATGGAGAAATTTTCTCTGCTGGTTTACATACAGAGACAAGCAACCATTCACACTCATATTCACCCTTCTGGTTAATTTAGAGGTGCACATTATCCTCACCACCATTCTGTATGTTTTGGACTAATACGTTCAAACACAGGGAGAACATACAGAGTCAACACTCTGACCTGTGTGGTTGTGAAACAACTGTAATGTTTATAAAAGAGAGGATTTTTCCTTCTTTTGTTGATATTTACAGTACCATCTGCTTAGCTTTTACATTGATGTTTGTTAGAGTAAACAAAAGTCAAACCAATTCACCCCCTTTATCGCTTCCTCACCAGTTTACTAGCTACAAAACTACATCATAAAACATTCATACAGTGTAAAAACTGTTTTCTCTCTCAGCAAACATGAACGTCTGACTCACACTCATGAATAAACATAACTGCACTTCAATTTCATTTCCTGGTGAGCACTGACAATGAAACACACACTGAATTTATCGAAAAAGTATTGAAATTTGGTTTAGTGCCTTTAGAGCAATAAGAGTCTGGTAACAGCTGTAAATTGCACTTGTATAAAGACTGGGTTTTCATGTGTGATGTGATGACATGGCACCGTAGTATAACACTGGGTCATTTCATCAGTCAGGCAGATTAAATATGGCTCTCTGTAGAGAAAACATGTCTTTGACAGCTGTGTGATAATTGTCTGAATAATTTAATGCTCTAGTACATGCAGCTCACTTCCAAACTGAATCAAAGACGGCCAGTTTTCAAACTTTACCCAAAAGACTGAAAAATACATTTTCCAATAATTATTAGGAAACCTTTACATACTGCAGTTTTATTTTTTAACATATCAATATTTACAGTCTAATTTAAACGTAATGCCACAACAACAGCTAAATGTATTCAGAACATTAACTATTTAGTTTATGCTGCATCATTCTCTTGAATGATGCAGCATAAACTAAATAGTTAATGTCAGTTATTAGTCACTAATGATCTAAAAATTCAGCAATAATTCCTGACTATAGGTCTATTGTTGATGCTTTTGAAATAAAAGAATAAATAAAAATAATTTCTTAAGTTGCATGGAATAAATAACATATTTTAAAAGGAACTTTGACATGGAAAGAAGAGGAGAGATTACAAAGGGAGTGAAACTGAATTTAAATTTAAATTTATTAATTTACTTTCATAGCTCTTCCCTTTGTAGACTACACTAGTAAACATCAGTCTATTCAGACCAAAAGGATAATTTCTACTTAATCACGTTTGAGGGGTTTTATAACAAAAAGACCTCATATTATCACTTTTTCCAAATTTTATTCATCTCTGTCTTTTCACAGTATGGTATATTCTTTAGCCTTGCCTTATTATTAAGTAATATAAAGCCCTATCAGTGTATACACTGACACATTCATTCCTAAATTAATACTTATATGTATTATATATGAGATATAATTAAATGTTGCTGATATATACATAATGTATGAAACTATTATTACACAGACTTGTTTCTGTTTCTACGTTTTACTTTGAATGTGTGCATTGACATTTTAAATGTGCGTTTGTACAAAACCACAATTAATTTGATTTGGTGCAGAGTAAGTGTTTGGAACATTAATGAAGTGCTGACTCATGCATGTTAAAGCATCAACGCTGCAGTGGCCTTGAGCACTAAACATTCTGTTCTTCCTTAAGAAAGAACTTGCAAAGTTAGATTTCCACAACACAAATGCAAAGCAAAAATAAAAACAATTAGAATCACAATGCAGCTGCAACCATAACGTCAAAAAAGCCTGAGGTGCTGCAGTGTTAACAGCAAATACTGTACATGGAGTAATTTAAATAAAATAAATACCTTCTTCATTGAAGTGGGTCTGACTCTGTAAATGCTCAGCCAAACCCCTCTCTATTCCTCTTTATCACCACCTCGACACTTGACAGTGATGGAGGAGACCAAAGTGATTCCACCAAAAAAGCAGAGACTAATATCCTTGTACAGGAGGTGTTGAATTGCTACACTTCACTTTGTGCATCACAGTGCACACTGACAGTTCTAGGTTGACAGCCACACACCAAAGCCACACATGCCACCAACCAGAGTGTAGAAAGCTGCTCTTGCTTGTATAGCTGTAAATAAAGCTGCACTGCATGTGTCACTCGAGCAGATGATGATATATGAAGGATATGACAAGGAGACAACACACAGGAGAGATACTCTCCTCATCTACAGCCCTTCATCAAGGTCTGAGGTTCCTACATCAGAGTAGTCCAGCTTTGTGCAGTTGGATAATTTAGTGATGAATTATTTTTGTTTGTGAGCAAAAAAAATGTGAGCAAAGTAATGGAGATCTGCTGGTGCCTGAATTGACCACCTGAAGCAGCCACCTGAAACAGCCACCTGTGTTGTTTTCGTCAGATAAAGCCAGAAATATTGTATCACCCCTCTTAAATTGGGGCCACAATGGAGGCATGTGCAGTGTGTGTAACCGTTACATCGCTGATTGACTGCACTAGCTGCTGATGTGTTTTACTAAGTCTGTGTTTGAAAATTACCATAAAACATACCTTTTATACAAACACCTCAGTCGCTCTTGGAAATAAAGTATTTCACAGTATTTCACAATCAAGCTTTGTTTTATTACAGAAAGAACGCAGTTAAATGAAAGGCAAAACCTGTCACGTTTAAACGGGTGTGGGACAGTTGTGTTGGACACTTATGCAACAGATATAGACACTAAAACTAATGGTGAGAGTTCATTTTTTCATTTTGCTCTATGTTTTCATCTGAATTTTTTATTTGACACAATTTTTTCCTTATCCCTCCTCTATTAACTTTGACCATTATCAGATCGTTACTAGTTTCAGTGAAAGCCAGTCGCCCCCTGTGGAGGGTGGAGGTCTCCCGACTGTGACCCACGGATGACTCATTCCATCTGAGGACGGATGTCTGCTGGGATTTCTTCCTGAGACAAAGAGCTGCTCATGTATCCACAGTAGTCTATTCTTATTCAGGAACTTTATAGAGTTAGAACCATAGACCACTCTTGGCTTTGGCTGTGACTCAACTACAGGGAAGAGAACCTCCATGCTCCAGTGCCACAAAAGCTCAAGTGCTATGTCCCCATACTTGTCCCTCTACTCTGTAGAAAACACAGTGACTGGCATCCTTGATAAAACTTTTCCTTGGCTGAGGCAATCAGCTGTGAGGCAGAGGCTTGAAACCTCTGCAGTGTAATCTCAGCCCACTCAGCCACCAATCACATCAAGCTGGACATGCTGAGATAGCCTGCAGGCACACTAAAAATTGCATCCCGTGCAACAGGCTAGTTTTCACCCCAACCCACATTTAGTCATTGGTGAAAACAAAATCAATGTAATCAAGAAATGTGTTGCAATTCCAATTACATTATTATGGAAGTGGACCAACACTGCTGCTGGCTTTTATGGCAATGTTCCACAGGGTTGAATGTTGTTTATCTTGACTGGACCAATGTATACAGACAAATTTAGTGTGTGTAAGGAGACACACTGGAGAGTGAATATGCCATTTAAATAACTTTTTTTTTTCGTATAGCAACTAGTGATGGGTACTGAACTGGTACCAACCAATTTAGATTGCTATTACAGAGTCTCAATTCACATTAAATCAATCAGTACCAGAGATTGATGTGAACTCTGAGTGATAAATTGAGTTGAGATTTATTTTGCATTTTATAGCAAAATAGCAAATTATAGAGCAAATTATAAAAAAATTAAAAAAATGTTTTTGCAATTAAGGAGAGAGTAAAGTCACAAAAAAGGGTACCAAATTTTAGGTGCTGGAAAACATGAATGGTACACAGCACTATTTAATTTTTGCCAGCACCATGTTATGTTTAAACCATTATTGGAAATGACGAGTGGGACTGACTGAGAGCCCATCTACTGTTCACCTACACCTGATGACCTTTTGATGGTACTAGCTGTTAATCACAGTGTCCACACCTCATTATATACACTGTGCTTCATCCTTTATTAAAAGCTGTGCAAGTTTTGGTGATTTTTTTTATTGTTTTTTTTTAATTACTCTCTTTTTTTTTACTCTAAATAGAACCATAATTTTACATGTTTCAGACACTTCCGCATCATCTTCACTTTCTAGACCCCGAGAATATTTCAATTTGTTCTATACAGTGTATGCTCTGTCATCATCTGTATCATAGTTGCTGAAATTCTGAACAAAAGCATGTCTTTGTGGAAACATACTGATAACATAATAAAATCACCCCTTGGTGAATATTACAAAAACAGTACAAGATTACAGTGATGAGTGCTGGCCTCTTGTTTTTTGTTTTTTTTTTTAATTCAACACTGCATGACATGTGTTTGTCAGGTATTTATCTTCTGTCTCACATACAAAGCAAATTGTGTGTGCAACCAGTAGGGATACCTGTTTTGGCATCACTTTCCATGCTTGCTTTTCTTTTTTTTTGTGTCTGTGTGTGTGTTGAGACCAAACTGATAGATACATTTAAAATCTCTGACTGTATTTGTGTCCATGTGTTTCTCTCCAGGCAATGTGTTTGTAGTGAGTTTGGCGTTTGCCGACCTCGTGGTAGCCTTTTACCCATACCCCCTGGTTCTTTATGCTCTCTTCCATGATGGATGGGCACTGGGAAACACGCAGTGCACGGTGAGACCACATCAGTAGCAGCCTGTTTGTTTTTTGTTTGTTTTAGCTTTTTGTTTTATTACTTGGATGACACCATTTCTTTGTTAGAAAACTCAGCAGACTCCAAGTCCATCAGTCGTTTAACACATGTCCAATGCATCTGTCATTACCTTCAACATCACAGCTTTGTTGTAACAGTAGCAACCCACTCAAGAAAATCATAAGGATGAGCAGCTAAAATAATGTCACTGGAGCAGGAACACTTCATTAGCATTAACAAGAGAAGGACAAGAATGAGAACACACACAGGCACCCTCTCATTACACAGCCATTACAGTCACATACCCTCAGGCCACAGATAAAAATCACTCACTTTCATGAATAAGAGAGTCATGTCATACTTTGTGCCAACTTTCTTCAGACACAACACTTGATCCATGCATTTCACACTAATAACTTTATAATGTTTATATGATACTTTAACAAACACAAGCTGAGTTTGTTAAAAGCTCTTGCATGTAAATTGTTGAAAGAAAATATTTGACAAAAATACTGTTATTGGAAACACTTAAATTACATGAATTCAAACTTAAGTTAGTAAGTTATCTGAAGACAATTACATCTTAAATACATCTTGCTAACTTAATATTTTGTGGACCATTTTATTTTTTTCAGTGTATGATGCTCTAAAGCCTGATTTAAACTTAGTGGGTTACATTTTAACTGGATGGAAATTATTAATATAACTGCAGATTAAATGAGTTTTATTTATCCAAACTTACTTTATACATTTATACATTTTAAGTGTCATGTGACAATATAAATCAAGCTTTGATGGATAAACAATTCAAGCTACTTGAATTGAACTGAATTGCCTCCTCTGCCCCTCTGCAGTGTGATTAACAATTTACTCTCCCTCTCCTCAGGTCAGTGGTTTCCTCATGGGGCTAAGTGTCATCGGTTCCATCTTCAACATCACTGGGATTGCAGTGAACAGATACTGTTACATCTGTCACTCATTCTCCTATAGTCGGCTGTACAGCTACCGCAACACTCTGCTGTTTGTCGCCTTAATTTGGCTGCTCACAGTCGTGGCTATTGTCCCTAATTTCTTTGTTGGGACCCTGCGCTACGACCCAAGGGTTTACTCCTGTACATTTGCCCAGAATGTCAGCAGCTCATACACCGTGGTAGTAGTGGTGGTTCACTTCCTGGTGCCCATTGCAGTGGTTACCTTCTGTTATCTCCGCATATGGGTACTTGTGATTCAGGTCAGTTTCCTGCTTTTCCACATGGTTAATTACAGTATGTCTTTTCACACACTTTTGTAATGGTTTGTAATGGTGGGAGTTGTTGGATATAATAATGTACCAGCCTGAAAACATGCTGTGAGCTTTGAATAATACAGAAACCCCCTGGGCCAAACAATAGCAAGACCACTCATCCTTGCAGGGTTCATCTAAAATGGACATGTAATGTTCAAAATTCGGTCACTACCACTAGCTGTGACCTTTAAATCAGTGTCCTTTTTCTAAATGTCAGAACGCAAACAGAAATAACACTGTCCTATCAAGGACACCCTTTTTTGACATAATATTTAAGAGAAGCTTTTAAATCAAACAAGCTCTAAACCTAATCCCTAAAGTGGTTCTGTCTGTATCTATCTATATTTGTGTGTCAAACTATTAGTAGATTCCCATCAACTTGTTTTTTTAATGAGCATTTTCGATATGTATTTAAAATAACTTGAATGGAAACACAGAAAATTGATATAGGTCTTGAAATATTACAAAATAAGAAGGCTTGAATAAGGATTGAAACACACATTATGTGCATTTTCTTCTAGTGGACTTTTGAAAATTAGCAACGTAGGTAATGAGGCAGAAAGTAAGTGTCAGTATCAGTCACAGCCTAATTCCAATCTTGTTTGTTGTCATTATCCCCAGGTACGACGTAAAGTGAAGACTGAGGAGAGTCCTCGTCTCCGACCAAGTGACTTGCGGAACTTCATCACCATGTTTGTGGTCTTTGTGCTGTTTGCCATCTGCTGGGCCCCACTGAACCTAATCGGCCTGGCGGTAGCCATAGATCCGTCCCATGTGGGCCCTCACATCCCCGAGTGGCTCTTTGTGGTCAGCTACTTCATGGCCTACTTCAACAGCTGTCTGAATGCCATCATCTATGGCTTACTCAACAGGAATTTCAGGAACGAGTACAAACGCATTGTCACCTCTGTGTGGGTGACCCGGCTCTTTCTGACAGAGACTTCACGAGCCGCCACAGATGGCAGGAGCATGAAGAGCAAGCAGTCGCCACCTCCACCGCCGCTGCACAACAATGAGTCATTAAGAGACCGCGTCAACGAAGAACGAGAAATGGAACCTTAAGCCTGTTCAAAAAAATCTAATCCAATCCAAAAGTGCGGTACAGTAACTTTAAAATACCATAAAAACAAAAGTAAATCATAAAACACAAATAAAACATAAATACTAATTTAAATACATAATAAAACCTTTAATTTAAGGCTAGTCACAAGGGTGCAGGCTGTGCAGATTGATTAAAGTCATAAAGATTCAATACACAGAGTTTATGAAAGATTAACTCAACATCTTTGTACTGAATGTGGATGATTTTGCAAGTTTTATAGATGCTACATCCTGTGAGAACTGTGCAGTGTGTAGCAGTTTCATATTCTTACCTTAAAACGAGTCGAACCAATACATTCATATTATTAAAATTGTGCTCTCATTTAATGTGCAGGTTGACGGTGGGGAAGCTAGTCACTTGGTGCTACAGTGGCTCTTGCAACTAACAGAGCAGCAGTTGTCATGGCTACGATGATGTAGCAAGAGTTGTTAATGTTGCTTAAGTGATAGTCAGTACGTTTACATGCACAGTTTTAATCAAGCTGAGGCCATAGTCCAACTAAGACAGGCAATAGTACAACTTGCAGAGTCCGAGTATACATGTAGAGGAGAAAATCGATTTATTTGCCATGTGCATCTGACTCCGCCTCAGTAGGTGTAGCATATCGAATCAGTTTCTTGTTGACCTCAAAGTCAACAGAAAAACTAACCGCGAGATTGACGGTGACATGGATCGTGCTGTGGTTCTGTATGTTTTCGTGCCTGCTGCACATGTTCATCATGATACAAATGAGATCGAGCATGGCTCTTGTGGTTGCTGTGACGCCGCTGCTGTATGGTTTCTGGCAACAGTACCACAGTCTATATGTTGTGTCCTTCTACTCCTAGGTCAAAGACCGGGGAGGAAATTTTGGTGCATGTGCAGAAAGCCAAGTCCGACTAAACATATACATGCAGGAGTAATTGGGCTATGATCCAGGTATGTTTGAGCTAGTCTTAGTCAGACTAGCTCAATTACGTAATGTCATGTGTTTACATGACATTAAGAAAACCTAATTACGCACTGAGTATTGTGCACAGTGTAAACAAAGCCAAGCAAATGTTGGCAGAGCATTTTACTGCCCATTCAAAGCGAATGAGAAGCCTCTCATTCGCTTCCACCGCATGTGTGTGGGTTGACCGTTAAACCTGCTGCTGTGGATATTTTTCACAAAACTCAGACAACTGGTAAACACACACCTCTCTTTCTCTTTAGTAACTTCACAGGCCTCAAATAGTTCTACTCGCCTCACCTAAATGCTACATTAGTAAAAGCAAAGATGGTGTCACCCTGTCTGTGTCTGTTTTAATGACTTTTGACTTGGTGACAGTTAAATGGTCGAAACTTAACCTTAACAGGGCTGGATCACATACTACAGGTTGAGCTGACCGTCTTGCTCTGCAAATGACAGGAATGGAAAATCTTAGTAATAAACATAATCAATGAATTCAGGAAACGATGTTACTGCACACACAGCAAGTAAAATAACACTAGAACTGTACTGATGTTTTAGTTTTAAAGAAAATGGTGTGTGCGATGTAGAAGATGGACAACACCTAAATATCTTCTGTTGCTGCTGTGTCATCTCACTACATCATCTTTGTATATTACTCAGCTGCTGCTTTCACGATTAATTTGTATTATTATTTACTGCTATTTAAGTATGAGATCGGTCACTGTGAACTGCATGTAAAGACACCCTTCAAATAATAATCTTTCTTTCTTAACTACAGTTAGCTAAAAACATTTTGAGAACAAATAAAGTTTAAAGATTAAAAAGACAAATGATTCAGCACCCATTTATTTATGAAGTGTATGCATGATTTACACCAGTGGTGCGACTCTGCTAAATAGACCCAAGTAGTTAATTAAAGGTCCAGTGTGTAAGAATAATAAGTGACACTTAATGGAGGCCTTTGTACACCAGGAAGGTTTGTAGAGTATTCTTTCTCTTCAAAAACCTGAGACACATGCTGTGGTTGGTTTGTCCATTTAAGTTGCTAAAAAAAAGACAAAGTAAGACCCCTGCCTAATGAATGCACATGTAAAAGTCTTCTTCTAAGAGCGCTTTCACACCAAAGCCGTTTGGTTTTCTTTGAACAGACCAGAGTTTCCCCACTTCGTTTGGGCAGGTATGAAAGCTCATCTGAACTCTGGTCCGCCTGAAAACGTGGATCTTGGTTCGCTTGCAAGTGAACCCTGGTGCGGTTAACTTACAGTGGGGAAGGCAAATGTACTATCCAGCGAACCAAAGAGAGGGAGTGACTGAAATGATTTATGGACATATATATGAGGTGCAAAATTAATTCCTCTCTCGCCATCTGTGTAACCACGGCAGCGTCGTAGTCTCTCACTTTTTCGGTGCTGCTGCATTCGTCTCATTTACAGAGCCATGTGCTGGATAGACTGCTGCCTCACCTTCTTGTGCATGTTTCAGGTGAGCAGCTGTGGAAATTGCGCGACGTTGTCCATGCGGTTTGGTCCACTTACAAGTGCAGTGTGAAAGTGAACAGAGTTCCTGCCCTATCCTGGTGTGAGAGCGCTCTAAGGCTACAAAATTTTGTTTATTTTAAAGGGCTTATACACTTTTTAAACTTCAAACATATGCATGCTGGGTAGTATAGTCATCTTCTGCATGTAAACTAAATGTTACACACTGGACCTTTAGATTTACTGTTTAATTAAAATTCTGCACTTAAAAAGAAGGCCAGTTCATAGTCACTTTGACTTTTTTCCAAATCTTCTACATTTCATGGAAAAAAAAAAAAAAAAAAAAAACATTAATGGGTTACATTGAAAAACTGCAGTAGAAATTGGAGATGTGTCTCTCCAGGTGACACAGTAACAAACAGAAAGTTTGTCATGTTCTCCTGCTCTTCATGAAAAAAAAGAAAATTGAAAGAACCCTTTTTCTTCTGAATATGCAAGCAGTTTAGAATTAAAACGAGGTTTATTTGCCTCCTGTATCACATGCAGTAGTAGATGTTGCCTCATGCAATGGCAGTCCTTCATTCTAAAGTGCTTGTGCAAAATTCTCTTTACATTTCACATACTGTATATTTATTAATTTTGGTCATTTGGATGTTTTCAGCGTGTAAAAAAAAAAAACAAAACCTCAAAAATAAGAATCCATTACACATGCGTTACCTGTGTACTGTCACTGGGTCATCATAGCTACTTTGACTGATATTCAAAGTACTTAATTCGAGACTGATATTCACTGAAAATGTAGAGACGGTACAGCTTAGATCTGTATTTCCATCTCAGGGTGCCTACCTAACATTTTGTTGTGTTGTACAGTTGTACAAAAAAAGAAACGTTTTGCCGTATATATAAAAAAAACATTTTGCCGTATATAAGCTGCCATTTAATGGAGTCTGAAGACATTTCAAAGGAATTTTTTGTTAGAAAAATAAAAGTTAAAAGGAAGAAAAGAAAAATAAAACAGTCTGCAAATTTGAATTAGAGACAGGTACTTTGAAGGAGAGTGTAACTTGTAACACACTGGAGGTTTGCACCCACTCTCTGGCTTACTGCAGAAATATTTATTTGATGAGAAACATTTCTGTCAGTTTTTCAGCACCAACCAGCACGAATGTTGGGGTAAAAGGAGGACATTTTGTAAATTATTGCCAGTGTGGTTTGTATCTGTGGTATCTTGTTCAAGGAAATTTATTGAAGATGTGTTCATTATTATTATTGTTATTGTTATCGTAATATCTCAAGCTCAATAACCCTGCATCATTACCTGTTTTACAAGAAATGCTCAAATCCAGTTTACATTAACTCGACCAAAGTGGCAAAGTGCATCTAAAAACAAATACATTAGATCATTCTGCCGATATTTTCTTTTTCAAGTGAAAAAATTAAAAAGATAAGAAGAAATTTGCACGTTACAAATTCTGTTTATGTTTTGGTCTGTGGTGCCACCCACAACAACCACCTAATAATGTAGCTGAAAGCTGTTCAGCACATGCTGCCAGCGGAGTTATTCAAACACAACAAGCTGCAGCATTCAGCCTGAAATACAGAACATTACCAAACCTTAAAAGACCTCACAACTGCTCAGAAAAACAAAGATAAACATAGGTCTGAATGTGTTCAAATATAGATGTCTGAAACATGTCATAATAATCATGCTGAATTAACAATAGTCTCAATACTAAAACCAGCAGCGTTTGACTTGTTGTAACAGAGTTCTTACATATTTTTTACAGTACATTATTTTCCCTGGTTGTCTCCTTTCATTCTACTTTTTGAAAACTGTAACAGCTCCATGTTTCAGTGTTCCAGTAACTTTGGCAACCACTATCTACAATGTTTTTAATTGAGATTGCAGTAAGGTCACTGTTATTTTGCATTTTGCATTTATCCCCCACCTCCCCTTTCTTCAATTGAAAATCACTTTGTGGCAAATTTGTTTGTTCTTGCTCACAGGGTAAAATATGTGTAAAGCCATAGATAAAGAATTATTCCATATGAAAAGCATTGCATTTAGAACATGCTACAGCAGAAAAAGAAAATTTGGAAGCAAATAATGACATCTGTGGTGCAGCCACAGGTAGAAACAAGCTTATGTTTAAGTTTAAAGATGGAATTTGGATAAATATTGGGGACAACTTTGTTGTCCTGACAACAGAGGTGAGTGAAGGTCACTTCACCATCAGGAAGGCAAGTGTTTCACACAGGTTGCTGCAGGGAGGGGAATGTGGAACAGCGATCTTGTCAGGAAAGTGTTTTAGATGCACAGGGAGGGAGGGAGGCAAAGACTTCAATATAAACCAAAGACATGGGCAGAGCTGACAGAGGGGCATCAGGTGCACACACACAGAGTCAAGATAGTACTAGAGAAATCTTTGCACCTTGGGTCCTTTTATTTTCACTGAGAAAACTCTGCCTTATAGTCAATTCATTTGTGCCATATTTTCTATTAAGGATGAGCCACTACATGAGGTTTGCATATGTGTATGTGTATATATATATATATATATATATATATATATATATATATATATATGCAGGACAGATTGCACATTTCTCCAGCACCATACGGGAGTTCAGATGTAAACCTCAGACGAGAGACTCAATTGATGAAGCAGAAGAACGAATATTATCTTTTTCTCCTGAGCATTTTCCTTCCTCATACCCTACAGCAGAATGATGTAACTATGTTTATTTATGTTCCTTACGCTGACTATAACATCAACTTTGGACCTACAGTATGAGACATTGCAGCTTAAAGGATGGATTTGCTTCTTTTTTGTATTACCTGCTTATAATTAAAATGAATATATTTACTAACTGGCATAAGTCAACTTTTACTGGATGCAGTTTGCAATGTTGATAATTCCTCTTGGATGTCATGACAATGGAACAACTTATTTCACATTTTGCAGGGTTTTTGTAAAGTTTGATTTGAAATAAAGCTGAATTTTCTCTTTTTTTCCGTCAGTGTCTCTGTCTACTATACAAATACCTGGCAAACTTTTCCTCAGAAGAAACCTTTGTGTCCACAGTTCAAAGTTCTTCAACACAGTTTAAAGTCCTTAATCTTATTCTAATAATGATAATTTTCAGCAGGCTGCACACTTGTTGCCTACAGCTCAAATTTCTTAATCTGCATTTCAACTGCTTTAACACAGTTAATCACCACATTCCAAAGCCCTTCCTTTAATTTAGGGTTCTCTGGTGACCTAAAAGTGATTAAGGAGCATATGTGTAACATCTGTATTTTAATGTGCACCTCTTGTTAAATCTCCTGCAACACCCATTAAGTGTGACCTCTACATGTCTACATGCACAACTCAAAGTGCAAATGTCTTGAAGCAAACATCATGTGATTTACATGTGTACTATTAGTTTCATCGGGACCTTTTCTGGACATATTTTTCTCATTAATGGTTTATGTAACAGTACATAAAAGGAAAAGGAAAAGACATATACTGCTGATCAATTGTGTGCAATGTCCCTTTAATGCAGGAGTGTCAAACTCAATTATAGAGGGGGTCAAAATGAAAAACTGTGTCCAAGTTGAGGGCCAGACAACCTCAAATAATATAACATTCAGAACAAGTCAAATAGATACAATAAAAAAATCAGATATAATAATTTAATATAATATAATATAATATAATATAATATAATATAATATAATATAATATATACTAAATCATACTAAATATTTTGCTGGCAAAAAAAGAGACAGCAAAATACAAATGATATATAACGCTCCTCTGGTTCCAGCTCTGTGTTCTCAAAGTCCACATTTAATTTGTTTATGTATTCATTTATATGAGCAAGGTAACTTGTTGATGTAAAGGTATTCATATTTGTTAGTGAGGGCCGAATACAGTTGTATGGCAGGCCGGATGTGGTAACACTGTTTAATGAATTATCTGTTTATTAACAGGAACCAAATCTGTGTAAATGAAACAGAAAAACAGTCTTTCCCCCTGATAAATATTCACTCTTTGTCCCTACTTATTTGGCTGAAGCTCATTCGACGCAGGTGGGATCTATTTTTCCCTGCAGCTTCAAATCTTTGAGCACTTAATTAATACACTAGGAATATTACACAATATATCCTCCCCATGCTGACCTGATGCTGTTACACATCATTCAATATGCAGGATTTGGGATTTATAAACATTTGTTTTTAGCAAAACCCATGTGTCAATTTGAGTTTAATATTAAACAGTTGTTTGTCTAAAAGAAAAAAAAAGGTTTATAACTTATTTGGTGTAAAAAGGCACCATATGTTAAAAAGAAAAGACAACTAGAATGTGTTTTTGAGCAAAAGGAGGAAATTAAGGACTGTTCTATGCATTTAGCTGGTTGGCTTCTTATATCGTGATAAATGTCCTCTGTTCTACAGGCTGTGCTGATGTGCATGCTTGTGGGGTGTTGTTTATGGCTGATGTTCATTGTTTAGTATTCACAAGCAGGTGCAGGCTGTGAGGATCTTAAGGAACAGGAACCAAAGGGAAATCTGTGGAATGTAATGGAATTTAACATTTTAGTTCAGTCGTGACTCCGGGTTTCATCAAAATGAACACAGTGTGTATGTGTGTGTAAAAACTTAATGATATACACGATGTGTACAGTTCTCCTGAAACATGATGTTACGGAAAATTGAAAAAGACTAAAAAATCATATGTTGTAATGTTTTTTTTTTTAATTCATTTTAAAAAAAAAAAAAAAAAAAAAAAAGGTTATGTTTACATGGACACAAGTAATCGGAAAAAAATATGTCACATAAAAATGCCTTTCCGAAAACTCTTGTCCGATGCAGCCCATTCAGAACAAAACTTCACTCTGAACGAGAGGGCTGGTATATGACGATCGTCTTAGGTTTCTCATATAAACAGTGGATCCCATCATGACTTCCTGGTTTGGTGCCGTCACGTGTCTGATCCACATAAATGTGATGTATTTTCCTTTTGTTGCTGCTGTTTTTCCATTTCAAAAAAGAATAATGAACTGGCACGAAAGTCACAGACACAGAAGAGTTTGTTTACTTTAGAAGTGGAAGTGAGGCTTCCTCTGCTTTTACTTCTGGAGTGTTATACAACACTGCAAACGTCAAAATTGTCAATTCCGACTCAATGCTTGATGCATGTGCACCACAACTGGACCACAACTAATTATGCTTCCAGATAAATGATAGCACTGTAAAGTTTCAGTTGATTTTATATAGGATCATAACGTATGTTGCACTTCTACATTTTTGGAAATCACATATTTATGAACCAAAATTAGCTTAAGTGAAAAATTTGATATCTTTTAACTGCTTTTCACAGTTTGGGCAGAAATGAACTAAAACTAATGGCATGGTGTTTGGTTTGATATAAAGTCCCTGTGGCTATTTTCTCTCAAGTTTCTTTCAAACACACTTTCCAGATTATTAATGTGGTTAAGTTTAAACACAGTGAATAATCTGCGGTTGGGATTTGGCACAAAAGTCACCTCGATGAATACACTGAATTCAACCCTTCAAAGCAACAATATCCAATTCTCTTGTATTTTTTAGTATAAAACATTTGAGTTAAAAATTCAAGGTTTTGACAGGCAGAATTTACAACCAATAAATCAAGATTCCAAGGATCAGCAAAAGTGTACCTGAAAACCGAATTATCATTTATAGCTGGGGTTTGGCTCCAGTGGCCTCATGACCCTCATGCGGAGGATAAAGCAGTAGACAATGAATGAATGAATGGGAAAACAAGATAAAAATTAGATATTGAAAATATGAAGAGTTTAATTCAGAGGTAAAAAAAAAAAATGAAAATGTATATTCTCAATGCAAACAAAAGTACTAAAAATCCACTAGAATGATACAGATGTATTTTCACTTTAGTATCAAACTGTTCATATTTAACACTAAAAGAAGTGGTTAAAATTTGATTAAAGTCCCACTTTACCCAAATCAACATGCCTCACTGTGGACCAGGATGCTGAACTTTTTAAATGTGTTTTGACTAAGATTTTCCTTGTAAGGCTCAGGAAAAAAGGCTGAATTAAGGCTAAAAAGCTTTTGCCTATTAGTATTATACACTCGAATGTCCCTGATGTCACCAGTCCTTGGCAGTGAAAACATTAATTCAGAATTTTGTACTCTTATTTGTCCTTAAATCTTAAATTATATTTTTTTAATCAAGGTCTCTGCACTTAAAATGTTCTGTTATATGTGTTTTTGGCTGGTCCTTCTCTGCTTACAGTACTCAAACTCAATAGGCACTTCTACATAAAAATTACACCCTCTCTTTTCATCAGTCAAAATTTGTGGTGTGGATGAGTAAGATGAAATGGATAGAGTTGGCATTTGTAAAAGTGAGCGCAGATTCATTTTTTGAGCAAAGAGCAGGATGTGGACAAGTGGCTGGAGATGAACCAGCACCAGAGGCAAGGATTCTGATTAAAAACAGGGGCATGTGCTTAAGATAAATTAGTGCCTGGATGATATCCAAATGGTGGTCTTGACTTATTTCCGTAATCAAATTCAATGCACACATCACCACTTTAATGAGATGTTAGGGCAAAAGGACAATTAGTCTCTCAGGAAATAATATGTCCATTTGAATTAGAGGTATGAAATGGAAAAATGTGTCATAACAATTTTCTCAAAAGTTGATGCAATATGGTGCCACACATGAGGAGTTTTGATTGTTTTCAATAATTCAAAATTGACTTCCAATCTAAATATTGATATGTAATTATCCCAATAAAATGCCTCCCTTTTGGTGAACGTGTGGGAAAAAGAATGTTGCAGGTTTAACTCAGAGTTTACACTTTTAAACTGTTAATCCATGTATTCAATATCCAACAATATCCAAGTTAATTACACATTAAAGAAAGGCAATTTTTTCAAAGACAAAGTCGTTCTGTGGACAGAAGTCTTGAGATGTTAAAGATTTAGAAAATGTGTTCGCTACACACGTGTGTCCTTTTAACACATGGACCCTTTCACCTTTAAAAACGGGACAGACCAGAAATGTCCTCACAGAATAGGACATCACGGGCCTTTAAAAAGGAGTAGAATAGGAGTAGGAGAGTAGAATAGGAGTGGGAGATGAGCATTTCACACAAATGAGCTGCTCAACTCTTGCATATTTGGCAAAAATGATCTTTCTTCATACAGTAAGCATATCTGTTCTGCTTCAAAGTAACATACTCAAGTGCTTCACTTCCCTGAATCCTTTTTTTTTTCTTGCTTTTTTTTTCTGCTTTTTTTTTCTGCTTTTTCTTCCCAACAAAGCCTTATTGTGAAACATATGCAGAACCAACTGATCTTTGTCTTTATGCTGGAAATTCTGGCTATTTAGTGAGAACCAGAGGAGCATTTACAGTATTTGAAAGTATTTTTTTATAACCTTTAAAAGCAAACTCTTTGTAAAACATGGCAATTCAATAAATTTAGACTGAAAAATGCCTTTGTACACAAGTCATAAATATGGTAAATATGGAACTTATTTTTTTGCAAACAAGCTGCTGTGATAATCGTATCATATCGTAGAAGCTGCACAGAACCTCTGCAGCAGAGCCCGTGTGAACACCACACGTGTGTGAGATGCAGCAGATCATCACTGCGGTCACTTCCACAAACTTCACTCTGACAGAGTAAATGTACTCATTAAATTTAAATATGACAAGTGCAGGTTTAAACCGCATGACTTTGATCCAACTGACCGACCAGTGAGTCACAGCTTGTTGAGGGCTTGGAAAGGGTTGAAGAGGTATGAGCTAAAACAATAATAATTGACCTGAAAAAGTTCAAGTGGTTATCATTGTTACTTTGTAGCTCTCTTTAGGCTTTTAAGTCTTCATCGCCCGAGTTAAAATGTTGCCTTTGCACCGGGCTTGAATTACAAGTATGTGAACATTTTTGACCTGCTGCCAACAAGCCTCTCTCTTGTTTTAAGAGAAGCAGCCACATCACTTCAAAAACACTACCAATTAATGTGCTGTGGAGCTGGCAGGAGAGCATGGTTTTCAGCAGGACTTAGGTGTGTGCTCACTGCTGAGGGACAGAGGTGAAGGCTGCAGGAGATGGAGCCGCTGAGACCTCCAGCGATGCTCTACGGGTGTTGTGGTTTTGCAGAAAGCTGCAGAAATCAGAGGGAATAAAAATTCAAAAAAGGTGCTCAAGCTGAGGTGTGAGGATCAGTGTCAGGATCTTTTTATTCTGAGCTTATTTTCTTGCTGGAGCTGAAGCCTACATCCATCATACACCTGTTTATCCAAAGCTTTTTCATAAAGGGTAAGATTTAAAAATGTAAATGACCTTTACCTCTTTTGAAGTCCAGTGTATCTAATAATGGTGAGACTGCTGATTCTAACAAACAGATAACTCCTCTGCTCCCCCTTCCCTTTCTTTTAAAACCTAAAATGCACACTGTGGCTGGTTATTCCTTTCAGGTTGTTGTAGAAATATGTTGGCACAAGATGGCTGCCTCTGTAAAGCAAGGCCCTTGCCTAAAGTATAAATAAAAAGCTTGTCCTAAGGCTACACATCTGTCAATAAACCTTAAATGTTTAACATGGGACCTTTAAGGCCATAAAAAAAGCATTGCATAACTTTTAGTGTAACTTTTTTTTTTTTTGCATATCACATGCCAGTCAAAAAAAAAAAAAAAAGTAACCTCCAGAGATTGTGGGATACTATCTCTTCACATTTACACTGGAAGCTGTCAATCAATCATGCACCACTGCACAGACTTTGATCATTTCTGTAAAAAAACATCACATTTGAGACAGCAGCAGAGTTCAGAGTTCCAGAGTGGAACGCTGCAGGGTTGTTTCACTAAAAGAAGATTTTGAAGAAGTTTTAAAAAGCTATTTGGTGACGAGCATGGAGGGATTTAGGATTAAGATAGAGGCAGTAATGCTACAATGCAGAGAAAAAACACCAAAGAAGTTTTCGAATGCAGTGACTTAAAGAACTGCTTACTATTTCTGCAAAGATCCTCAGATCAGGTCCTCATGACTCAGCTTCAAATAGCAGGTTATTCAGAATGAAGATTTTTGATTTCATAATTATGAGTATTTGTCTATGGATATTAGGGAAGTTATATATGAAATAATGGGATAAAGCCATAACATCATTACACTTCCTGCTTTGTATGGTCAATAATTAACTTGCTGTTGAATTTCCCCAGTACAACACATAAAAATGACAAAAGGCTTCTAAATGAAAAAAATGTAATTTTGTTTAATCTACAACAATGTATGACAATATGACATTTGATAATGAAATCTTCATTGTCACACCACAATTCTTTAAAATCATTATATAAAAGGCCATCAGTCTCATATAATGAAGCATTCCCAACCCAACAATTTGACTCGTATTTTGAAATAACTTTATCTAATTGTGGTTTTTATAATGCTGATTTTAGGCTAAATTATCATTTGATGTTGCTTTAATGTATTTATGCCAGTTTTTCTGCAAGTTTGGAGGAAAATGAAGATAAAGATCTTATCCAGTATCTGCACATTATTGTGAAATATATAATAGATTCGTCCTCACTCTGCCTGTATCCCAGATGAACTGAGAAACTCTTGATGCTTTTCAATTTCAAATTTGACGCAAATTTAACTTTTTCATGGATGGCACAGTCTGTTTCCCAGGTCTCCTGATCAAAATATGTTCTGTAGAGGGAGGTGCCTCCATTTCCTGACTGTCAGTATTTTAACAGGATACCAGACTCTGCTCTGTAATCTGTTCAGCACAGCTCCTCTGATACAACTGAAACACAGATGCGAGTTGAAGAGAAAGATTTAGTGGTGGAGTCACTTATCTGGAGCATAAAGTGTTCAGATCATCATGTAAGCAAACACAGTGCATATAGACTGAGCAGCCACTTTATCTCACCCATCAGTGCCTTTTATATGAAAAAGTGGGCTGCTCCTCTCTTTCTTCCAGGAGAGAGTTACACTGCCTCTTATTTATCTATAAAGCACTTTGTAAAAAAAAAAAAAACCTCCATATCTGTCTACGGGAAAACCATTATCATAAACACTCACAGAATTACATAAAACTGTCTGTCCCACATGCAAAAAGTGAATTAAGGGACCAAAACTGTAACAGGGCATCCTTGCAAATGAGAGCTGGTTCCCAAGACTCTTCTTGGCTTATTTCCTACACATTTGCATACTCTTCTTTAAAAAGAACTAAAAGCCACTCTGGCTTTGTTCATATAAAGTTCTCCATCTATTTGTTCCTTGTGTAAGAACAGAAACACAGAAAAGAGCGTTCAGCTTTGCTGCTCCCTCTGCATGGAACGCTCTCCAGACTGAGACTCTCAGACTTCACTTGCAGAATTTCGTTCTTTCTTATTAGACAGACAATGAGGAGCCATTAAACAGTGCCTGTGTTTTTAATTTATCACTGGAACCTCAACTCCTGCACTTTAAATGTCAAGCCAACTTTACATACTGTTAAATTCTTTGTTTTTGTCAGAAATTGTAGCGCGTTTCCTAAATCGATACTATTGAATTTGACATGCGCTGCTGACCTCTCGGCCAGTTCCAATCTCAATGGGTTCTATCTGTTTAAACAAAATAAATAAAAAAAATCAGGTAATATCAGCCAGTCACATGGTCACTCACAACTCACTGCATTTGGCAGGCACATGGTCAAGAATCCCATGAAAGCTGATGACACTACTGCACCTGATCACTACTGTGGTGTAGTAAGGATAATTTGTGTATTGGCAAATAAAACTCAGGAGAGCTAATTCACTACAAAACACAACAAAGGCAGATTAACAACATCAACCAAACACTGTCCTTTTACAGAGAGACAAAGTCACTCAAACACTTTGAAAAGTCCACAACTGAAGTGAGTCCACTGACAACATGTGACTGCTGCTCCTTGCTTTAATACCCTGCCTGATAAGTCTGAGTGAAGGCAGGTGTGCAGACAGCTGAGGAGGAGGACGACACCAAATGAGCAAGCAGGGAAAGAAATCCAAGAAACCCGTACCTGACTCGCATTTATCCACATCAAGGTTATCAAGTTATGATCTATTTATGGACTAGTTATTGCTCTAGTAAAGTGTAATTTTACCATTTGATGCTTGAAATGGAATTGTGTGTGTTACATATTGGGGTAATATGTGTGATGCGCATATGCACGGTTGGGCAGCATTTCTGATATTTAAACAGTATAATAAGACTAACACTCTTGCCATAGTTCAAGCTCATATTATTGGGCTGTTGAAGCTACTTTTTGTTGACTGTATTAACACAATATTTACAGTGGATTATGTGCATGAAGCACACTTGAAATTTGGTATTTTATTTTAAAATATACTGTATTTTGATGTGTTTTTACACATGCCTGTATATATAATTCACACTATTTTATTAAAACAAAGTTATTTGAACTTAACTGTTTTGATGAACAAACCTTAATATTCTAACACTAAAACCCTAACCCTGTTGCTGAGTATGTAGAAAGTTTAATAAACACCTTCAGGAGAAGAAACTTGACAACAGAGGGAAGTGAGACTGGGTGGTTGGTATTTGCCCCTCGGTTCATTTGTTCGATGGACCACAAAATGTTCAATCATTTTTTTTATTCTGTGGCTGTTTCAGGCGGTGGTGTCTGTGGAAGCCATATAAAAGTGTGTAATCAGACAGCTGGTTTGAGCTTTTTTTTCTAAATCAATTAACCAGTGAGACTTTTTTTCCACCCTCCTCTGGCAAATACTTTAAACAGCTCATCATTTCTCCTCAACCAAATTTAAAGCCCCCAGTATTTTAGGAAAGCCAATTAGGAAAACAGGATGAACATCATTTTTTACCTGCCAACTGCTTAAAACTGGACCCACCAATTCTCTGCAGGGACTAACAGGTGAGAAAAATTGAGGGGGTATAATATCTGAGCTGAAAAACAATCTCACAGCTGCCAGCACTTAGTGAAATTACACTCTTCAATACGACAACTTTAAAAAGTTTGTCTTATTCAGGAACTGATCAGTATGCAGTGCTAATGCATGCACTATACACAATCAGGTCAATCAAGTCCATATGTAGAGGAACTTGTTTGCGCTCAACAGCCACTAGAAAATAATGTGACATGGATAAGAACAGGTAAAAACAGCCTCAACAACAGTTGATAGTTAAACTGAGCCATGACATGAATTTAGAGTACAATTATATGACCGAGTAGTGATGGAGATTCAGCATTAGACAGAGAAAGTGTATTTTGCTGGTCCAGTAATCGAGTGAACTGTAGCAAATTCACACTGCAATGTGGACATGTATATTTTAAATGTATTACAGAGGATAATCCTTGTAAGTAAACTTGGATGTGGTTATGCAAATCTAACATTTACTTGTGTGCCAAATCCTAGCATCCCAATCTTAGCCTATTAATTCCTGGTGTTAGTCCTGAAAGACAAATGCGACACTTTTAACATTTAATTTTACATGAACATACTTTCCATTAGTCTCAGAACACTGAGTATAATAGTAAAAAAAAAACACTGATCCATGTTATTTAGTGCTGTCTCCACTGTTCAGTTTCACTGGGAACTCAACACTCATGTGGCTAAACACTCATGTGGCTCATATCACAATATCACGACTGTTGCCAGAGGAAATCAGTGTCTGCAGCTACAGCCAATACATTTACAATATGAGTGTTAAATTGACATTTGAATCATTTACAGATCAAATAAAAAAATGACTGGCGGTGCTTATGACAACTCAACTATACCCACAGAATTGTGTGGATGATTAAGAGCTCATGTGCATGTGGGTGTTTTAATCAATCAGATGCCAAGTTAGTGAAATGTCTTCATGGTAGAAGATTTACATGACATTAGGAGACATTAAATTAATAGTTAAATGACTGAAAACGTACATAAAATAGTAAGTAAAATGTTACAAATTAGGTGAGTGGAAATACAAATGAAATATTCATCAAGTAAAAAATACACAATCCCAGTGTGAAAATGTGCTATAACCATAATTTAGTGTGCAAAAGAAAACCAAATTAAAATGAAAGCTGGTTTAGCGAAGAGTATTTTTCATAGTAAAGAGCTAAATATTATTACCTGTAAGCTGAAAATAATTAATAATTAAACTCATTCATCAAAACCACTATATAAACAACTTTAAGTGAAACCAAATGCCAAATTGTTGGGACATTAGTCTACTACCAAAGTTGTAGTACGAAGGTAAACTTTTACACCAAATTAAAAAATGACATTTTAAAGAGATGAATAATTGTGTCACTGTGGAAGTGGGTGTAAAGTCGGCAGTCAGCAGCAGGTGCAGGTGTGAATGTGGTCCATGAAACCAGTTTCAGGTGAGGCGACGGGCACAGCTGCTGCTCATTAAGGCGCAGGCCAGACTTCAGATGACACACTGCTGCACAGCCTGACAGAGATGATTTTGTGGAAGTGTATACTGGAACCCAGTGCTGATCAGTGTGTGTTTTCGATGATTATGTGTGTGCAACAGTGTTAATAAAGTCACTTTAGTTGGGAACAGCCTGTCCTGTCTGAGTGTTGAGTGAAGCAGCGGCACGACCTGTTACAGTCATTTATAGTAATCAAAAATGACCTGACGGGGCAGACAACAAAGCATGTCATGTTTTACAAAGTGGAATTTTATAGGTTGGAACAAACTTTCTATATGGTGACCCAGTTACTGTATTATGAAGGGCAAACTGTTGTTCATAACTAAGTGAATAATTTACAGCCATATAATGTAACACTTTGTATTAATATATAATTGTTAAAATGACAAATTAATTTCCACAATTAAATGAAACTTTATTTAATGGATGGTTATTTAAAAACATTTACAAATAAATCTTCATGAAAAGGTTATGGAACTTCTCAAATTTTGTTTCAAGTCTCCCGTGACTCAGACTTTGGTAACCACTGGGTCAGGTAATGCGTTCACTTCACAATCATAATTTTGACTCTCTTTGTAAATTTTATACAAAGCAGCACTAGGGGACTTTTAAGATGATTGTGAATATGTGACAGTAACAATCCACACATAATTCCTAATTCATGAAGCTTGAATATTAGGCACTTAACATTACTGACCGTCTGTGAAAGTATTATATTACCCTAAAACCTGGGTGCTCAATGTAAATAAAACTATATACTCACCAATTTATTAGGCACAAAAACAGTTAAAGTGGCACCAGGTGTGGTCGTTTGCTGCTACAGTCAATCTGCTTCAAGGTTTGACATGTTGTGCTTTAAGAGAAGAGTTTCTGCTTACTTTAGTTAGATTAAGCGGTTTCTTAATTTACTGTTGCTTTTTTGTGTATTTTTTTCAGACTGTTCTCTATAAATTAGAGTTTGCAAATGTCAATTAAATCCCCTTTCTCCCACCTTCAACTTCAGCAAGTCGTAAATTGATTTTTGTCATGATTATCAGTGCACTTCTCAGCATGCCAGAGATGAGACCAGATGTTGCAAAGTGTATTTTTTCCATCTTGTCCAGCAGTGGAGTCCCCGTTTATGCCTTTTTTTTTTCAACAAAAGTGATAAAACTGTCACAGATAAAATAAAAGCAGACTTCATTTCCAGTATAGAAGCAAATACTCAATACTCAAGGACTTGGCTGTAAATATGCCATTTGCTGTTTGATATGGGGTGAAGAAACCTGAAACAAAAAACCCAAAATGAAACGGAAGGATAATTTCAGCTGAAGGGACCGTTGCACCCTTACAAGTGTGTTTGTTTTGAAAAGTTGGGAAAAGTAACTTTTCTTATTTCCTATTTTGACAATGTTGTGTGTATATATGTGTGTGTGTCACCCACATGCAGTAGTTGCACAAGTGCACAGACCCCAAACATGCATCTTCAGAGTTTCAGACTTCAGAGATCAGACTTGCCATGAGCATGCCAGCGGCTAGAGACAGGTGAAGGTGTCTGATAAAAGATTTAGTTCGTTTTTTTGCTGCATTACATAATCCGGTTACCTTGATCTATAATGTCAACATATAAATTAAACAGTTAATTTAAGTGTTTTTTTTTCCTGCACTTTCAATAAATGGAATATAGGCTATACCAGTGCATATACAGTGTTTGATTTACTATCTCACTAACCACAGCAATTGGCCTGGACACCACAGTGATCATCATCATCAGTTCTGTACATACAGTTTAAACCAGCGCTCCCATCTCACACTCACACTCAAATGTTTTGGAGCAAAAAGTGTAAAGTTAGATTAATTTATGTCAAATGTCTTGCAGCGCACAGGGAGCCCTGTAAACCTTTATCCAACCCCATAAGAAGTGTGGATCCAGTGTGGACTCAGTGAGAAGCATATCAAATAGACATTAAAAGCATCAAGACCAGTGTTTGCACCAGGGGGCACAGAAAAACTGTATTTGAAAAGAGAGAAGAAGAAAAAAATACTTTATAATTGATGCTGGTGTCCTCCAGTTCAAACAAACAGATGTTTCACTTTAGACTGCTTACTGTCAAGAAATTAACCACGTTCACATTTCTGATTATTTCAACACTTTGAATATATTGGATGATTGTAGTGTTGTCCCTTTTTACCATACAAAGAGAGTGTACACCCTTGATTGTGTAAATTCCCAGAAAATGTGTTAAAATATTTGCTTGATTTGTTGCATACACACAGTGCAATACATCTGTGGACAGACTATGATTTATATGAATACACATTGTAATTGATGGTGCTTACACAGTCGTGAAAAATAAAATTTGCCCTGGGTTCTTCAGGAATCTATCCATTTATTTTACCTTGTGCTGTGTCCCACTTTTATTTGAGTAATTGTCTGGGAGTTTTCCAAAAAGTTACCTTTTTAAAACCTTGACAAATTCCACCAACCACACAAACCTCTGCTCACTGTCATCATCTTGGCTGATGCATATAGTTCATGCTACTAACAGTATGTCAAATACGGATCTCAGACCTTACCAACATGGAAACAGATCTTTCCCTATTCTTTTCCATGTCTTTTTTGTACTTAAAAATATTCCCACGTGTCTACATTGCATTACGCTGCTGTGCCATGACTGCTGCTATTTTGCTCTCCTTCCTCATCCTCTGTGTCCAGCTGCACTGACTCATTTCCCCTGCATACTAATATACTGTCTTTTCTAACATTGTCTTTCCTCTGTCTGTCACCTCTGGACCTGCTCAACAGAGCTGCTCCCCATTTGCACTGGTCCACTTGACCATTCCACAGTCCTAATTATTATTGTAACCATGGGAACCCTTGACCTCAAGGAAATGCTCTGAATTTTTTTCTGTACCTTAACCCAGAGGTCAACCATTTTTCTTGAGATCCCTTACTTTTATGATAATATTATGTACTTACTGCTACACTTGAAATGTACTTATGCTTCATTACATGTGGAGAGGCACATACTTCTGACTGTGTGGTGTGACTGTAGGTGTTCCCATCTGCACACAAAAGCATGTGCAGATGTGAATAGGTGTTCACAGCTGCAAAGGTTTATGTTTTAAAAGTTTAGGTAGTTTTGTTTAAATTAATAAACTTTATATTTTTGTTTTTCCTAAAAAAAAAAGAGTATTAAATGCTGATTGAATCATCTATGTCATACAAAAAATTGTTGTGTCACCTAAGTAAATCTGCATGGATGATTTTCAAAATGATTTTCAAATGATTTCTTTCCTGTAAAAAAACACAAACTGAGAAGGGTTAGATAAACCCTTACAAGCAGCAAGTTAAAGTGGCAAACAAGGTAACTTACACTTAGGCAGATTTTATGAGCTGAGCCTTTTAATTGGTTCAGTGGGTTTGTAAATGTCCCTGTTGTGGGACTAATAAAGGACAATCTTGACTTGAATCTGTCTGCCTCATGTTCCCCTTGGCATCCATGTTTTCAATGAGTGTGTTCCTCCTGTCTCCTGTTGCTTGTTAGCACAGCAAAAGCACAGCTGTACGTAAAAAAGCTAAAAAATGTGTTAGTAATTCATTCATTAAATCCTAGAACTACTCATTTAAGTACACCTCATTAATAATATTGGGCAGGTCTTCTCTCTCCCAAGATGTTGAAAGCATTTGTCTAAGACTCCGGTCCTTGTTGATAATGATGTACCATTTGTAAGCTACACCTTCAAGCTGTTGATGTCCAGTCTTTAAAATGTGCTAAAAACCTGATGTCACACAACTATGGCAGCGCCCTCTGGCAGGCAATGATGCTGTTCACTTCTATAGAAATACATCCTAGACCAGTGTTTCCCAACCCTGGTCCTCAGGGAACACTGCCCTTCAGGTGTGTTGTCCTGCTCCAACACACCAGATTCAAATGGTCAGCTCATCATCAAGCTCTGCAAAAGCCTGATAACGACCCATTCATTTGAATCAGGTGTGTTGGAACAGGGCAACATCTAAAACATGCAGAGTAGTGTTTCCCGAGGACCAGTGTTGGGAAAAACTGTCCTAGACATGCATACACTCCTGTAGTAGCTGTAGGCAACTGGACTTGCTTTAGTTGCGTTGAAGACGTTTCACGTCTCATCCAAGAAGCTTAATCAGTTCTGAGTCTCGAGAGTCGATAAGTTGAACCATGCAGACCGTTCACCCCTCCGAGTTTCAGGTTGTTGGTTTCACCTGAGACAAAGTGTGAAAGACAGTTGTTAGGGTCACCTGAGAGACAGAATTTGCCGTTGTGTGAGTGTTGGACTTCACTGATGTAATGTGTGTGCCTGTTGATCCTTTTTGAAAGAGAGCTCAGGACAGCATTGTCTGGCTGGTAGTTGGTGTCTTGGTCCACCTCCTGTGGCTGTTTTGTTTCCCCCACTGTAGAGGTCAGGACACTCCTCATAACATTGCACTGCATATAACACATTGCTTTGTTTGTGCCTGGGGATTTTGTCCTTAGGATAAACAAGTGTCTGTCTTAAAGTGTTGCAGGGTTTGAAATGTACCAGGATGTGGTGTTTATTGAAGATCATTTAGGGGATTGTAAATAAAGTCCAGTTTGAATAACCACAGCTTGTAAGTGCCTCCCTGATATTTCTTTTCCTTAGTCCAGTGGTGTACGGTTCTGATGATACTAAGTTCATTGCTGTAGTGGGAGTCAAAAACAGGTATTGATCTGTGTGGGTAGGCTTTCTGTGTATTTCTATGTCATAATGACCACACAGTCCAAGAAGGTGAGGGTGTTGTCTTTGACCTCCTCACAGATGAATTTGATGTTATGTATGTATGTTGATGTGGTCTGCAAAGAGCTCCAGCTCCTGTGTTCTGGTCTTGACCCAGGTGTCTTTCACATATATGAACCAGTAGCTAGATGCAGTTCCAGTGTACAAGGCCAGGGATCTGCTTTCTACCTCATCCATGTAGAGGTTGGCCACTGGAAGATACAGGTGACCCCATATCTCACCCACGTTTCTGCCTAAAGAAACCTTTGTTGTATTAGAAGTAGGTGGTGGTCAGGCAGAGGACAAGTGGGAATGCATGTGGTATGATGTCACAACCTGGATGAGATGAAGAAGATAATAGTGATGATGATCATTAATGTCAGTTTTTCTTGTGCTCTTTCCTCTCTATGTATGTTTGATGTTTTGTTCGTTAACTGCTGAACTTGCTTCTGTACATGTGACACCTACTGCACATCTGTCTGTCCTGAGAGAGGGATCCTTAAAAAGCTGAGCAGAGCATCTAACCTAGATAAATATAATGCAGAGTAGCAAAGAGCAAGGAGATACCACATTACATGACTTTATGCGATGGTGAGTGTGGATCCAGAAACCAGGTCTTCAGAAGCAGAAGGCTGATGAGGGAATGGGTTGCGGGATCAGCGACTCCGCCCAGCAGGCCCGCCAGCCTGCTGCAAAGTAAAAGTTAATGACAACAGACAAAAGCAACATGAAATAACCAAAATAAAAGCATGGAGACCAGACCTTGACACCAGTCTGAGATTAATTTTGCTTTGTGGCATGATTTGTTATCATGTCAGCCATTAAAATATGCTAAAATTTTGGTTATAAAGAGCGTTACATTACATACACATCGGTACCTGGACTGGTTGTGGCATTCAAACAGTGATTGGTTGGTCTTAATGGGGTCTGTTTGCCAGGAAAACACAAAGACTGCTTCTAAAACCAGTAGCAGTCTGGACTTTTGTCACATGACAGGTTGTGTCATTGAATTTACGCTGTTATTGCTCACATATGACCATCCACATCTTCAGTATGTATCTACAATTCATCAGACCACTTTTTTTTCCAGTCTTAAACTGTCCAGGTTAGACACACAGGATTGAACCCCGATGTGGTCTTCTAGTTTCATAGTCCTTCTGCCTTAACATTTGGTCTGTTCTTCACTGTGAGATGATTTTCGGTCCACTGCAGTCATAAAAAAGTGGCTATCTGAGCTGCTGTAGCCTTTCTCTCAGCTTGGTTGTTCCCGTTTGACCTCTCTCATCAAAAGTCACTCAACATGGTGTTTTTCCTCATTTTTTCACACCCTTCTGTGTAAACTCGAGAGAATTTGTTGTGGCAGTGTGGGAGATGAGCAGATTTAGAAACACCCTTTTTCAATGTCTGATGTCGACATTCAGTAAAAGCCTTTTTTCAGGGTTTAACTCTGATTAACTCGCAAGTTAAATGCTTGAATAAGCCAATGTACAGATGCTTCTATTGACATTCTTGGTGAGTTTGAAGGTGAGTGGAGCAGGATGGACCCTGGTGACTAAAGGCATGATGTATCCATAAGGAACAGCTGTGAATGATGCTGTATTTCAAACATCTGCCACCCATTTTTTCCCTTTTCAGGCTCATTTTAGGTTTAAATTCTGTTCTCAGCTGAACCTTCTGCTTTGCACATAGTTCAGAGCACCAACCAGATCTTGTAGGAATCTTTCTTCAGTAGGCCTGTGTGTGTACAGGTCCTTGGTGCTACAGTATGTTTCAAAAACCATTAGATTTGCTCTTTTTTCCCAGCATGGATTGCATGCAAATCCACCATTTACCCTCCAGCCCATGGTCCAGATGTTACAAAAATGATGAGCTCCCACAGGTAATTCAAGAATATTCATCAAAAGAGTTTATGTTTGAGGTTTGTATTTAATTAAGGAGGAACCAACTGAGTTTTGACCTTCAAAACTCCATCTGTGTGACTTTAGGATTTTCTCCCTAATTTTGTAGCTGGTTATTACAGTACACTGCTTTCACTCAAACTCTAACCTGCTAATAACATGGTAGCATCTCTGTGCATCTGGGCATGTTGACATCTTCAAGACAAGGTCATTTGGGATGTACATGGTTGCCATAAGTGGTAGGAGTGGCAATTATGAGGTGTCCTGTGTACCTAATAAAGTTGCTGAGGTAAACAGTTCGGTTATATATGCTGTTGTTGCTGTAGGTATCAATAAGATACAAAGAGAAAATGTTGGGGAAATGAACATTACATCTAGACCACAGTAAACAAAAAGAAATGTGTCAGACGTTAGGACAATGATGATGAAAACTCAAACACTGAAAGAGCACATGAGTAAATGGTCTCATTATAATTTGTGGTCTCATTTTAAATCAGCACTGAACCCCAATTCTGCACAGCACCATTAAATCATAACCTGACACAGTTTGGATAAAATGACTGTCTCATAATCAGACTGAAAGGAAAAGAAAGGATTGGTCGGTAATAAATCTACTGACAGTTTTTGGAAGAGTGAGTCAGCCAGAGGTGAAAAGTTATTATGAACAGTGCTGTGTTGTGAAGTGGCATTTTCTGATTGTGATCATTTACTATGACACCTTTGTGAATTGTGTCATTTGAGTATTAGTTAAGGTGCAGCATGAGAATGATTCAGAGTTCATTTTGGATATTTTCTCCCCTGAAAGCTAGAACTTAGGTCTGAAGGCAGGTTTCTGTCTTTGTTATGCAGATCTGGTTACTTTTGGTATATCATTTGTTATTAAGTAATTGTATGGCATGAAATATGTACATCTTGTGGTCATGTGAGATGTGACTGGCTTGTAGACAATTAGTGTCCGACGATAATGTGTGATCAATTCTCTTGCTTTGAAATCTTTAATTAGAAAAATAAAAAGAATAAGCTGATCCATTCTGATGATTTTGACTTTAATTATGATAAAACTACGAGTATCAACTACTTAAGTTGCAGTTCTTATTAAAATGTGTGTCACTGAAGGCAATAGACTGTAGACCTTTTTACTTTAATCAAAATAAACTGAAAGTTTAGAGGGTACAGTGTGACTGTAACATCATTCCATTGTTTTGTCAGGCGAGTCAGTTTTAATGCTAAAGTTTCAACATGTCATTACAATATTTTTGGCTTTTGTCTGACTCAAATATCTCATACTCATCTTTTTATTTTATGCAAGAGTACATGCACCAGAAGAGCTTCTCCAGTATACAGCACTTTGAAATAAAAGGTTGAAATCTAATTAAATCAAGCAATGTTTGAAATTCATAGACATACATATACTTTTCTGCAGAACCTTTTTGCCTGTCATAATTAAAGTAACACATTGTACTTTTGTTTTATTTGGTTTTGCTCTTGAGGTCCCCCTATAGTAGGGAAATGGTAGTGTCTGTTTCATCTGTCATATAAAATATGTCACATGCATTTGTTGACAAGCCACTGATACTGCAAACAATGAAATGAGACTTCTAATGTATTCAGACCAGGTACAAAAGTCAATGTTATAGCATTTTACACAAACACAATTACAGTGTTTTATTTTTCAAGATATTAGAAATGAAAACCAACTCCAAAAAAGCAACAGCAAATGAATGATATAGCTTTAGTTTGCAAAGCTTGTGTTTTAAACCTGGATTATATAACCTATTCCCGATTGTGTGCACGTTTAATTACATCAATTATGAACATTAATGGAGGATGAGATGATATAATAACATGGCCTGTCAACCAACAAGCTCAAACACACTAGATAAACATTACAAATCTCAGCACCATAGTAGTGACTTGATGCTAACCTGCTCAGGGTTTGATGGGGATGCCATTTATCATGTAAGCTGATGAACAATCCTGGAGACATTATTTGAAGGTTACAATCCTGCATTGTGTTGCTTTAACTTGTTTTTCACTTGGGAAGAAATACATTATTATGCTCACGTCTCTCACAAAGGGCACTTAAGAGAGAATGTCTCTTTTTTTAATCTCAGTTTGAATTTAATCAGTATTTCAATGATAAAGGAAACACAAAGAAAATACTTTTGCCTTGTGAGCTACAGTTATAGACATTGGTGAGTGAGGACATTTTTCCTGCTCCTCACAAATGATAATTTAAAGTTAGGTTAGAGAATGACAGGAAGTGCAATATGTCAAATGTTCTCACTAAAATGCAGTGTGTGTAAGTGCATGTGAAAACTTCTGGGAAGTTTTGTAACTAAGTGTGTGAGCATAGCAGGGGTGTCCTCCTGGGGTCTATTTATACAGTTCCTCTTCTTTTTTTTGAAGTCATTCAAATCCCATAAGCACCCAGAATTTCCTCAGGTCATACTTTACCAACAGCTTTACCACCTCCAGTCAATATTAACTCATGGCCCACATGATATTTGACAAAGTCTAATCTTCCTCCAGGCAACACACATATAACATCATTTTCCATGGGGATATTTTTTACCAAAGCCTTTTTATAATGTAATGAAGGAAGACCCTAGAGAAAACCTAAAGATGTAATTATTGTAAAAAGTAATACAAAAAGTACATGGAGAATGGAACATGTACACCACCAATGTTTAAATCCTCTTAAAAAAATTGTTGCAGACAAGCACAATTTGCATGAACCACTATCAACAAATCTGCAGTGATAGAGTCAACTTTACAAAACAAATGATAACACCTCAGCTGTAAATGATCTGTTGTTGCATATGTGCTGTCACTGCACCACATACTTGACTAATGCAAAACAAAATACTGTTTACCTCATGTATGTATATTCTGAGAACTGAGATTGACCTGTTAAATAATAACCATCGGGACCTGTGTGACCTGAAACGAATAAGCACTTGTGGAAAATTGATAAATAATTGTAATATAAATTGTCGTCTTGACTGTAATTGACCATGACCATACGACCTCAGATCATCGATGTGGTTCCATTTTGTTTTTCCTGTAGAACTACCACTCAAACATGGTGCACAATACAATATCAGGTGTGTGTTTCTAAATAATATGTAGAAACACTCAACAGAAAAATCTCTAACAACCATAATAACATATAAGCAATAATTCATGAGATTAACTTTTGCACATTTGTATCACCTTTCCAACCTTTTCTTTTTTTTTCTGCATGTAAATGTGATGACTTTACAAAGAAAAAAACTGTTTTGTATCATTATTTGACCAACTGTGACAGGTTGTTCATGGAAATTATTCCACTTTGAAATTAGAGGAGAGTCAAAGAAAGACAGCATTTTTCATTTCTGGGTGGATTTTCATCTCTGTGCACTTTACATTGCAAAAGTCAGTCCTTAGCCAGCATGAAAATATATGTAAAAGATTGTTTGAAGTGTTCTTTAATATTCCCTGTGAAGATGTACATTTTATTTTGGCTTTCTAATTCACTGAAGCCTCACTTCTTGTGTTTAAGGACAAACATCACATTTTCAGGTGCTTTCAACAGAGTAGCAGTGATTTCATTCCGTAGTGCAAACAGCTTTGTTCTGTGAAACTGTCTTCCCTTTGCCATTTTCCTTTTATAATCACCATTATGCATTAAATTAGATCTCTTCTGAGGCTGACAATGAACAGTCATCGTGCAAAAATTGTATGAGAATTACAATAAAATAAAACATGTGAAATCATCAACCAAGGGTAAACAATCTCTGTCCCGATCCCAAAAAAATGTGTTTTTTTGTTTCCATCTTGAGAAAAGTGAGCGCCAAAGGCAGATATAGTATATTTGGAAGCATAACTTCAATAGTTTGCATTAACCACACACTGTGTTTCTTCACAAAAAATCTACAATAATCATGTAATCAACACGTTACCAGACTTTAACTGTAATTTGCACCGTTTACAATTACAATCAAGCTGATGGAAAAGAGTAGCTTCATCCCTGCAGCGAAATATCCCATCATAGCATCTCCTTGACCTGCACAAGTGTCATACACAATCAAACATGCTCTCCGAATTAGGCCTGCTTTTTAAAATAAATAAATAAATAAATAAAATAAATAAAATTTTCACTAGAAAAGTGACAGTGGGCACTTTTATCTGACTGCAGTTTTCATACATACATGAGAGAATATAATAATCAGTTGTTGTACACACCTCCCTCCATGTTTTCCATGGAAGTCCCGCTTACTCCCACAATGCAGACGTACAAATGCTTGATGTTCACAACACAGTGCCTGACAACATTGTAAAAGTAAGGTGATTCATTGGTGCAACTGCATATTGTAACCTCAAGCCTCTAAAACCTGGTCCTGGGGACCCACTGTCCTGCATGTTTAAGTTAGTTAGCAAGTTTCCCTGCTCCAACACACCTGATTCAAATGAATGGGTCGTTATCAAGCTTCTGCACAGTTTTGCTGATGAGCTGACCATTTGGATCAGGTGTGTTGGAGCAGGGAAACATCTAAAACATGCAGTGCAGTGGATCCCCAGGACTAGGATTGAGAAACCCTGCCTTAGGCACATTGAATGTGCGTGCAGTGTGGGATGGCAGCAGCCCTGCTGTTCACACCGGGTGCATGTGTGTCTCCTGCTCACCTGCCACAGAGCTGCTGTGAGGATTCTGCTGTGTTTTACATAGATTCTGTCTTTGATCATCTAAAACAGACTGTTAAATTCTACAACTAAACTAAAAAATGTACTAACTAAATTTAACAGGACTCTTCAGAATGAAGTCGCATTTTATGTAGGACGATAAGTGATATAGTAAATGGACTTATTAGTACAGAATGAATAAATAAAGAAATTAACCAAAATTGGCACTTTAAAATATATATGTGTGTGTGTGTGTGTGTGTATTTATTCATTTATTTACTTTTTCTTCTATTTATTTATTTCTAAGTTACTCAGTGATGAATCTTAGGAGCAGTTCATCATTTTGTATGAATCCATCCATGTTTAAACAGGGCGTTTGATTCACCACCTGAAACGACAGGATGGATTATGAAATCTGACTCATTAATGGTACACCGTTATGCATTTCACTACAGGGTCTTACTTTGGCTTTTTATCTCAACTTTCTTCCTTGTCAGGATTGTTATTCTTGAAAAAGCCATTGAGTTAAATGCTTAAATCTTTACTTACAGTGACTGTCACTCGTCCAGCCAACATTTCTATTTATGTTCTGGTGATGCAAAAAATACACATGGATAATTCTACCACAGTATTAACCTCCAACATTTGATCATGTTGTGATTAAGTCAGTCCACATCAATAGTAAATAAACAAACAGACAGTTCTGTGGGACTCAGTCTAGGGCCAACCCCTGGTGCTTTTCTCTTTTTATTCATTTTTAAATAAAGGTTTGTACTTGTAACACAGTATACTGGTATTTGTGTATATATTTGCATGTAATATTATACAGCTGGCCGGGCACTTGCTCTGTCCCTGATTCCAGAACTTCAACATTACAGCTCAAATATTACAACTATAACTATTACTATATATCATATAGCTACTCATCATTAATATTATCCTCATCTGCCCTTCCTCAATGGCTTTTACTTTTCTGCGGGTCACATGAGGAGCTGGAACCAACCCCAGATGGTATGATGTCACACCCTGGACGAGATGATGATAATTGTCATTAATGCCAATAATTTTTCTTCTTCTCTTTCCTCTCTTTGTAAATGTGATGTTTTGTTTGTAATTTTCCCCTGTACTAAGGCTTTTACAGAAATGTTAAAAGCTACTGTCACTAATGATATTGTTTGCTGGCCAACTTCCTGTCCATTCCTAATTTTTGTTGGTTTTCAGCTTCAGAATTCCTACAATCTGAGAAGTGTACCTAAAGAAAAAGATATTTGTCAGATCTATAAGACTCACTGAAATCGAATCATACTGGCGGTAATGTGTGAATGTATAATTCTCTCACCTCCTCTCTGCTGCTCATGATACTATATACCACTGTGCGATATAGAAAAGACATCTTATGTAGCATGAATCAGAAGTAGATCAGAGGAGAAATTCATACACATACCACTGCCCGTCATAATCACACTTACATAAATGTGTTATGATGAAGACAAAGAAACAAACCAGGACACATTTTGTATGCATGTTGTGTCACAGTCAGCCTGAATCAGTCTCAACCATGAGCTTCAAAGAGATAATACATTTTCTTTTCCGCTCACTTCAAAGTAAACTAAATATCTTGGAAAACATCGTGCAGTATGACCTATTTACAAACAAATACTTCTTTCCTTTGTGCCATAAATCAAGTCGTCCAAGTCTTTATAGGGAAACAGAGTTTTTGTAATTTATCATTTCATCTGATAAACAAGAATTAGAGATAAAGAGACTGATCGTGTGTGTGTGTGTGTGAGAGAGAGAGAGAGAGAGAGAGAGAGAGAGAGAGAGAGAGAGAGAGTACGCCATGGAGGAAAATCAGAAATATTCTTCTACTTTATAAACCAGGAAATGTGATTGGAGTGGAGCTGAGAAATGTCGAATGAATGGATTGTGTAGAATATTAAACAAATAACAAAATAATTATAATAAATGAAATAATAATAATAATAATAATAGAGTCACCTTACCTCTCGCTCCACCTTAACTTAATTTCACTATACCAGTGTCTGAAATATATGTGAGGAAGAGGAGGATGATGAGAAAGCAGATTATCTTAATTGGAATAAATCTGCCTCCTGTGAAAAGTCTGTAGCTGACTTTGCTCGGCCTATTTACACCACTGTATTAATAACGGTGTTACCTCGGGACAACTGCTGTAGAGGCTCCTGGGCGATTTAGTACAACATAGAAAACTTAATTTACTGCTTTCTCTTTCAAGGTAAAACTCTCGTTTCTCTACAAAAATATGTCATTTATCAATTGCTCTTTATCATTTTTCACAGTTTCAAACCAAAGCTGCAGTGTGTCCCCTCAGGATTCAGCCTTTTATTTCTTTCAGAAATGTTTATTTGTCATTGTTTGAAGTCTGTACTGAATGAATAAACTGAAGGGTTTATTCATTCAGTGTGTGTATGACATCTGAACTCTCGACTTGTCATGTAACAAGGCAAAGTGCAGATATTCGTAGCAGAAAATGGTAATTCTGATGTTTTTACAGCTCATACCACAAGAAAAATAGTTTGTTGCAGGAAAAGTAGTAGATCGGGAAGTGTTGAATGTGTTATGGAGATTATTATGGAGGTTATTATTGCAACAGTTTCCATAAATCTTTATTTGAGGGTTTGCAGATTATGCAAGATGCGGAAGAGAATTGTAAAAATAAACAAGTAGCTCCCACTTTCTACTGATCAGCTGTTATACTTAAGCATACATGCTTTAAAACTGTCAACGGACAAGGGGACAAACTTTAACATGAGGGTCATTTAAAAAGGCTGAGGTGAAAAACATGAGAATTATGTGCAAACAATGGGGAACAATAATCAGGGTTTGAACATTCCACCTAAGGAGAAGATACACAAGAGAAGAGCAAAGTAATGGAAACTAGAAAATATCATCCTAGTATTTAAAATTTAACTCTGATAAGTTTTTTTTGAAAACAGAATGTTTTCAAGGTCCAAATGGAAAAACGTAGATGTCTAAAATATAAATGAAAAACAAATTAAAAGCAATACGACGACTAAGATGAAACTCAAAGTGCCAAAAGAGTATTTCTGTGGTAAGACAAAGTTTTACAAGGACATAATTAACTGTAAAATCCCAAATCGTAACGCAACCTTCTTGTTCCAGGATGGAATCTAATGTGTCTTGTTGAAGAGATGTCAAATGCAGTTTGTATCGTTTAGTGTTTGTACCCCAAAAAAGAAAAAAAAATGTGCAAACAAATAAAAGTAATAAAATGTTTGTGTAAGAGGTGCATCCCTGTGGAAAGAGTAGGCAGACAAGGTCAGGGTGTAATCGAATCTTTCTCACATGAGAAGTGAAGTCCACTGATGTGGAAAAGGCTTTTTCTGTTTTAGTCACAAACCGGAGATAACAGTCAGAGAGGAACTGCTGAGAGGGGCAGATCAACAATCTTCCCAGCCACTCACATTCATTAAGGCTTATTCTGTTGCACACAGTTAGCCCAGTATTTCATTTCGAGGGGAAGATAGATCCTGCCCTTGTGGAATAGCAGCACGGAGTTCATTTGGGACCGTCACTGCAGTACAACAGCAAGCTTCTGTCACACTAAGACATGTCACATGAAGCTTCCAGGGAGGACAAAACCGAAACACAACTGTTCTTAACAGAATCTGAGGAGTTGGTGTTGTACAATAAATGAGGATTCTCTGTGGATCCACGTGCAAACAGCGTGCTGCAAGCAACTCTGCTACCGCAGCTGCACACACTCCTTCACAAATCTTCCCTTCAGCTTCTCGTCTATCAGCTTGCATGATGCATATTCGCATCGTGTAAAAAAAATCGTGTAAAAAAAAGATGTGTGTTTCAAGCTTGGACCACAGTCGGCGTTGGCCTTTTTCATCACTGTGAGTGCGTCGCAGCAAACTGGACACGTGGCATGTTCTTAGTCACTTAAAAAAAATAATTTATTTAGTTTATTCAGTTCTCAGTTTCTCTTGAAAAGCGCAACATTCAAGTCACATTGAGTAAAGACATAACTGCTTTGCCTATGTTCACTGTTGACCATCAACAGCTTATGTCTTCCTTTCACTCAGAGCTGAGAGGAACCATCCATGTCAGCTTACTATTGACATCACAAAGGCTTTTGTTTTATTTATCCATTTTCTCATGCATATTTAGTTAGGGAGGTACTTGTTTTTATTTTATAGTTTCTTTGCTTTTGTACAGGTAAGATTTCTTACCTTCCTATTGGGTTTGTTTTATCTGTCATGTTGGTTTTGATCAACCCTGAAGTTTCAGTTTTTTCCCCTAAAACAGACTATTTGAATTTGTAACCGATTGCAAATTATGAGAAATTGAGTTTTTCATGTTGTTCATTGACCACCATTAGATGGGCCAACGTTTGTACACAGCAATAGCAAATTTGTAATAATTGTTACTGTACAAGAGAATGTAATGACACCATATTTTAAAAACCCTAACTAGGAGGGCTGGGTCCCTTTTGCTCGGCACCCCCAATATTTCTTAACACACCCTGTTTGTATGTATCTCCTTTGAATTTACGTTAACTACGGTGTCATATGGTGTTATCTGTTTTATTCTTTTTTTTCTGTATAATGTATTTGTTTTTTATTTCTGTGTTATTGCCTGGTTTTGAGTGGGGTGTATCTTTCAATGTATTTTTTTTTTACCTCTAGTTTGGATCAGCACTATCTTCTTTTATTAATAAGAAGTAAGAGGACAAATGATTCGGATGTGAGAAGCAAGTAAAGGAACATGGTGCACATTTACTTCTATATGTAGTGTGTGAATTAGCTTTGAGCAGCCAGAGAAACCAGCAGGGGGTCTGCACATACTGTGGGCCATGCGGATATTACAGCTGCTGCTGCTGCTGCTGCTGCTGCTGCTGCTGCTGCTGCTGCTGCTGCTGCTCTCTGTAACTAAGAACACTGGCTGTCTGCCTGAAAGAGAACCATAGTGGTTACATAATTAGGCTCAATGCAGGTAGAGTCAGACACCGATCTCGCCTTGTAACACTGAGACAAGACGTCTAATGTGTAATCGTCTCTGACATCCCATTTGCTGTCTTACACAGACAGAGTATTCAGAGGGCTGTGCAACAATCAGCTCAGGAGATACAAACTCTTGAGTATATTTTTATTGAAAAATAAATATAATTAGTAATAAAAATGAGTGGGCTTATTTGTTGACTTAAAATCTTAGAGAAATAGTTGAACAAAAACCTCATGAAAGATCAAAAGCGTTCTTAACTCCATCCCCCTGACAGAAAATAACTCACGGGTTGTTGGTTGTTATTGCCAGCTATTTTCAAAAGGTTCATTTTTATTATATATATTTTTTGTTTTTGATTGATTTTTGCATGTTCAGGTCAGTGATCTTTCCATGCCAGGGAGAGGAGTTTGCAGCCTGCAAGTTCACAAACCATGAAAATGAGCTATATCATCAAAGTTGAGGGAAATTATGTTGTCAAAGTTTGCAAGCATAAATCCTTAAATCCACTCTGCCATTTGGCCCAAATACAGCAAAGTGTAATTGTGAACTGTGTGTAGGCAAATTTGAAGATGTTTGCCTGAAGCTCAACACTAATATGGCATGCATGCAGGAGCCTATATAGTGAAAATAACATGCTCACTGGTAAGGAAAAAGGCAAAGCACACAGTGTCATCAAAAAAACCTTGGCTCCGATGAAGGCTGGGTTCTTGGCAATAACAGTGTTCAGAGATGGAGGTGGAATGAAGCAATTGTGTCTCTTTACTCTTTGATGGAGACGCTTTTGAGGATATGTGACCTATATATGAGGAAATATGGTCCTTCTTTGAGAACAGATTGCTGTGAGCAAAGTTACACCAGGTCTAAAATATTGGAAACAAAATATGAAGAACTGTTTTCTGGCCTCTATATGTCCACATATTTTTGTATTTTATTAATACCCTTAGGAAAATTCCTCTCTGCTTCCTCTACTTAGAACCTTCCTAGAAATAGGAGCAGTGGGCGGCCATTGAGCAGCACCCAGAGAGTAATGAGGGAGGGGTACCTTGCTCAGTGGTTGCCCTGTTGATATTTGCACTATGGTTACTGTGGTTACAAGAAAAGTTACTTTTCCACTTGGCTACTGGCTGCCAAGAACTGAGTGATCTGGCTTAAAATGTGGTCTTTTTTGATATCAATAAAGGCAATATTCACATTCCACTATTTAGCATTTTTAGAGCAAAATGACTCTTGTAACGAGACGGTCAGTTTTGAATTATGATTTACCTGGATTTATATTCCATTCCCTATTAAGAATAATAAGAATTTATTTGCTTAATTGTGTCAGACTTAATGTGAATTTTTCTAAATTTAACTCTACATTGCTTTTGTTGTACAAATGTCTTCACTTTACTTCCACCCAGAGGTTTACATTTTAGTTTTGGCTCAGAGATGCATAGTGCCCAGAGAGTAAATTTTAATGATGTCAAAGAGCCCCTTAATTTTCCATGTGACACCACCAGCCACTCAAAATTTCACCTGACATTCTGTTTGTGAAGGCGATTTTTCATGGTTTAAAGTCAGTTTATCAACCTTTTTTTTTTTTACAACCATGAACTATTGAAGGAGTGGGAAAAAAATCACCTTGATATTTGAAATAAACTTGTTGAATTACAGTCACATTGATGAGTCCTTTTCTTTTCATGTGGCACCAGATTAAATAAGAAATTACTTTTTTGAAACGTGGTTTGTGCACACAAATATTACACTGTTAAACTGTATGTATTTGTGCTGTATGTATGTATAGAGTTTTTCTCAAGAAAAGGTTCAGTTTAATCCAGTTTACCCTTTGGTCAGCAGTTTTTTTATCTCAATAAAATACATAAAATGGACAATAAAAAGTGCTTTCACTTCCAAATGTTGTGGCAAAGTTGTTTTAAATAATGTCAGGAAGGGAATCTATTGCTAAATAAAAGTGGATCAACACAATCACTGTGGCGCCCCCTACAGGAGCAGCAAAAAAAAAACAATTAAACGCTTGCAAGGTTACAAACACATTTGTGATAGTGAATATCTTGATTCCAAATAATATGAATGAATTATGGCTCTCTCTCACGCACTGTTTGTGCATGTATACAGCATATATCATTCATTCATTTTCACGCCAACAATTCTTGTCAGCAATTTAAACCTCCTGATGAATCCAGTGTGATAAGTGACCACGAGACAATGCTTGTGAAATCGCTCATATGCTGAGAGTGGCAGTGAGGAAGACCATTACCAGATCAGTAGGATCGATCAGAGGGAGCTGAAGTGGTAATAAACTTTATGACTTATAGTTGGAGATGTTTGAAGAGAAATTTGCTCCAAGGATAATGAGTCATGCCTCACTGTGTCTCCTCTGCACCACACCAGCACAGTGGGATCCCATTTCATTCCAAACTCTGCTGCCCTGTTGGCAACGTTCAACTCACTGCCCTGTCAGAGTGGACCAAAGCATGCTTAGTCTGCGTTTTTCACACATCAAAGAGTGCATGGGTTCATAATAACTGGCCTTTATCCCTGCAAGAAACTGAACCGCTGACTCTCCTGCCATTTTCTGACATTAAACTGGATACGTTACATAAAGTAATAGTGTCTTCCAAAGCTTCCATATGGGGACCCACTTTTTAAAGATTGCAAATCACAATGTAAATCCTGACAAGAACTAATTTTGTGCATAATGCATAGCAACTAATTTACAGCCATATCTTTAACATCATGTTCAAAATCATGTCCAACAAATGCTTTTGTTCAAATTAATTGCACGTTGTTTAAATCATATACACATAAACAAACATTAAAAGGCTGAAAAATTCTGGAGACTTGTTCGGGGCCCCGTTGGTCCTGACCCTGACCCATTCAATACGTTTGACTCCAATTTAATGCAAAATACAATTATTTCAATGGAACCATTACTAATATTGTGCAAAATTCAAATAACTTTATTAAAAATGATGCCATAAAAAGTGTATAATATTAAGATGTTTAGATTACTTGTGCACTGTATCTATGACCCTACTGTCTGAATGTGTCTTCAAGAAAAACACATTTGGAAATAATTTCTGGGAAGCATCATATCCTTTTTTTAACACGCGAACACAAATGTGTCCACAAGGCACAACTAAAGACGTCTACTCAGCTGCTGTCCTCCAACCCAGTGTATATCTTCTCAGTGCTCATGCACTGATTGCCCAATATTTTCACATTAATTATGTTGGCTCAGATTAATTTATTTCTTATTATTCACATTAACAGACACTGGTTAAAAACATTTTATGTCTGTGTTTGCAGATGGACATGACATCAGGGCAGGCAGGGAAGTGGTGACAGGATACATTTTTGCTCAAACGTTGCATGACATGGGCCTTGAGTTGTCAGTGAGATTAAAAAAAATGTTTACAAAACAGTCTCTGACAGTAGCATTCACAACGATGTGTTCAAGGCCTCAGTCTCTACCTAAGAGTCTGTATAGACAAAGACTCTCCAAACTTGCTAATGTTTTGTTTGACGGTATCTGTTCTATTTGTCCATGCACTTTCAATTGACTTTAAAAAGTCGACTGTATAATGTGAAGTTGTTTGGTGGTTTTTGAAACTTCGTGTTCAGCTTCCATGCTTGCCCATCCATCCATTGTCTACCACTTTATCCTCCACATGAGGGTTGCCGGGCTGCTGGTGTCAATCGCAGCTTATATAGAGTGAACACCATGGTACACCATGGACAGGTTGCCACTCCATCACAGGGAGACAAACATACTCTCACACTAATACTCATGGCCACCTTAGGAAGTCCAGTGAATCTCACATGCACACATGAGGAGAACATGCAAAGTTTTAAGTTTTAATCATAAAGTAAAACATGTCTGCTTGCTTTTGTGTCGAACCACGTGTCCATATCTACATAAGAATAGCTTTTGTAATGCAAAAGCTAAAGGTGGATTGTAATAACAAAAATAAATGTATACACAGAAGTACAAAAATTAGGAGACTACTGTTTTCTGTAAAAAGAACACTTTTTTTGACAAAAAAGAAAGGTTTGTTTTGCCGCTGTTCCATTCTCTTCCTTTATTACAGTACTTTACTTGAAGTGCTAATGCCAGAACACAGTGAATGCCAGCCTGGGAACAAGAGACATTCAAACATAACTATCACACAGTGGAAGCCAAATGTGGTCACAGAAAAACTGCCTCTATGATTAAACAGAATGAATTGTTTAATTCTCCCCCTGCACCCAAAATACATAATTACACACAAAAAAAGTACTTAGAAATGTACTGAATACACCAACTTCTGAACTAGATTAGAATGTTTTTCCCCACTGCATTCAAATGGTGGACATCAATGCACACAGCTCTTCTAATCATGACCCACCGTGCACATTCTCTGCAGTCCCATGTTGGTAAAAGCTTAAATTCCCTCAAATATTATTAGAGATAATGACAGATAAAATAGTCCAGTGTGTCAGACACAGGAACAGAATATGAATATAAGAATCATGTTGTCACATCAGGAAGAGTTATTAGTTTTATCGAGTTGGCCAAAAACATTATCTGTCAATTTTTTTTTTCTCTTTTTTAAAATCAGTTCAAATGCTCCATAATAAAGCTCCTGGTTTTAATGACACGTGCAACAATATAAGTACAAATGTGATACAAAGAGCATCCAGGCCCATTATACTTCATGGTTATGGATGAAGACTTTTCAAACTTGTAAGTAAATGTGGGAGGGAGAGTTCTCTGTAATTGTGTGCTTGACCAATCATGAGTCAGGATGAAATAACTAAACAGAATTTTAGATGCAGATGTGTTCAAAGTGGAGCTCTTAACAGAAGTGCAATGTTATCTAAATTGAATGATGTCTTTCTAAACAGCTTAGATCCCTCTGCCCCTACGCGGTGCTGTGAATATGTCTGAATATTGGTGCTTAAATCTATTATAGCAACATTGACATGCAGGTGTCTTTATGCTGGGACAGTGACCAAACATGTTAGGTTCAGATTCAGACATTCACACATACTACAACTACATCTTCATAGCAAAACTTAAAAAAATTCACCATGTTTTGACAGCACCACACATTTTACAAAAACCCACACATGAAGCCAGCATGGGAAATGTGTTTGTTCTCACAAAAGTTTAGGTTGATCTGATCAACCTGGAGGGAGGAGCACATAAAAGTGTAAAGCATGTGATTTTTCGTTACCAGTAAGTGGTGCTGTACTGTGAGTCAATATTGACATATCAAAATTTGATACAAATTTAACAATGTACAGTCAAAGAACTAGAAAAGTGTTATTTTCTCTTTCCATAAGGGGGCGCTCAAAGTTCTTCTCAAAGTTATTGAGAAGGTAAAAGGTGTGTGTACATTGGAAAATTACGCATCATTTATCAAACAAACTTACCAAACTTACACATTGAAAATACATCTAGTTTTTTAGTCGCAAACCTGAATCCTTAATACCAATAAACCATACTGGAAACCCACCAAATGGAAATCTAAAAAGCATTGATTTTATTTATGTTGATTTACATAAAATATATCATATACTCCAAATTGCTTTCCTAGTTGAGTTCCATTCGCAGATTAACTCTATATAAGGTTTATTTATATAGAGTTATAAGTAAACAAGGCTTTTAAAATGAATGTTTTTGTTTTCAAAGTGTTTTTGAAATGTTTTTTTTTTTTTTCTATTTATATAACATTAATCTCCCTATGTATTCAGTTATGATTGATATAGTTATTATAGTTAAGTGTCTCCCATATTCGTTTCGTTTTTGTTTTGTTTTGTTTTGTTTTAAATAGTTTTTTTAAATAAAATTAAATCATTTTCAAGTTCCCAAAATGGTAGGAGGGTTTTTTTTCCCCCCAGCAGGTGTCACCACTACAGGTACCCGCCCACAGTGACTCCTGCTTTCCCAACACCTACTCGCTGGTTCGTTGACTATTCGAGCCAATATTCAACTTGCGTAACATAAGGACTTCCGTGTTACGCCACTGATTAATGCCGGTGCAGTGGGAGCCGACGTTGAGGAAATTGCTGTCGCGCAGCACCGGCACCTTTAGGTAGAAGTTGTAAGGTAAGCTCGTTAAATATATTTTTCTTGTTTTATCATGGTCATCAACTATCTTGATATCCTTACATGCTCAAAGAAAAAGTATTTGGTCCGTCCGTTTTTTTCTCACTCTCGCGTTTCTGTTTACGGAGGCAGGTAGCCATGTCCACAAACCAGCAGCAAAACTGGATGAAATCCGGACTGGATTTCATTGAATGACTGGACTGGATTTGGTTTACTGACGTGAGTAGCCAGTACAACACCTTTTCCTCTTTGGTCTATTAATATGAAATGAACCAAACTTGATTTGATGAGGGGAAAAACAAGTCGGCTAACTTGAAACAATAACAGCTGAAGTGAAATTCTAAAGGGAGTATTTTATTTGCAGTATCAAGTAAAACTTATGGTGCAGTTTTAATATGTGACTTGGGATACTTCTGTGGCCTTCAATGGTGTTTTCTATCAAAAATGCCACTAAAAATGCAAAAATGGCACTAAATACAACAGAACAAATCTAGGTACGCTGGGATATGTGCACATGTCTTATACATGTTATAAATAAAATGACCAGGGTCCCCCTTGGAGACCTGATGTACCATTGAAACAAGTACTTAAATGAACAAAACTGTCACCAAACACACCACTGACACTCATTTAGACTGACCCATTGAAAATGCCAGGAGTTAAACGTGGCTGGTTCCTCTGTGGTAACATTATGGTGTGTTTTTCTGTTTTCTTGAACCCAATATGTTTGTATTTTTGGAAGTCTTGCATGGGCTTTTCTGGTGGTTACGTTGCCGAATGTTTTTGGGGTTTATATTTTAGTGTTTTTACATTCAAGTGTTTTTGTAAAACTGACATAAATGCCAGGAGGGAGCATTGTTTGGTATTACTGAAAGAAAATAAACAAAAAAATAATTCAAGCAAATGACTTCATGTCAAAAGTGAGTGAAACAAAACTAAAATCAACACACAAATCTAACTGACATGAAACAGTCTGTTGTCTCTTTTGTGTTTTTCTTTTTTAAAAAAAAAACGTGGTTACATTTGTGTTGGTTACACTAATGTGAACGATGGTTTGAGCAAGACGCAGAAAATGTGCTATACTGTTTTCTTGAACTCGAAATATGAAATTTCTGTCTTAAATTTTAAAAGTATTGTGATGTGCTCCAAACTGTTGGTTTACATTTTAAAGGTAAGTCAGTTTGTGTATTATTTTTGATGAAGTCACAAAATTAAAATAAAAGTAAACTGTCCTATTTCAAATTCAGGGAGGGAGTTCTGGCTGGTGTCCTTGAAAGAAAACAATGAAACAAATGAGTCCAAGTCAAACACAAACAAAGCTAAAATGCAAACAATAACAACTTGACCTGAAGATGGAGTGTAGGTGCTGCTGGGTCTTTTGTGGTGGTCACACACCAGTGCTTTTTAAGTACATCAGATGTGCTGTAGGTGTTTGTTATAGATTAATACCCTGGGTCAAGTTGTCAATCACAAATACATGTCTCCTAAAGTGACTTGTCTTAAATGCTCAGAGGGGATCGGGCTGGTAACATTGTGGTAACTGTATTGTTTTCTTGAACCTTGTAAAATAAGAATCTTGTGATTAAGTTTTGTTAAATTGTTTTATATTTAAAGTTCACTGCATGATGATTTGACTAGGACACAAAACATAATTAGAAAACAAACAAGCAAACTCACCTATTTCACATTTCGTGAGGGAGACAGGGCTGATATCCTTGAAAGAATATAATGAAACAAATGACTCAAAGTCGAACACAAAATGACTGAACTAAAGATCAAAAGACTGAACTAAAATCAAATTGACTTGAAACCCAGACGGGAGACCTGGCTGTTACATCCGCAGTAACTTTCTGCTTATTTATATCTAAATTGTGAAACTGAAGCTTTCATATCTTAAATGCCAGGAAGAAAATCGGGCTGGTACCACTGTGGTAATTTTATGTATTTCTGTTTTAAGCTCTGTGAAAGAATATTTTTCCTCTCAAATCCTGTGATGTATGGATGTTATGATGTTTCAGAGTTAGGATTCTCAATTTAATGTATGCTCTTGTATTGTGTTGTGTTTTTGATTAAAATTTTGTTAAGTTCCCTGGGTCAAACGTATTTTCAGTCACAAATGCATGTCTCTTAAGGTGACTTGTTATAAATGCTCAAACATTTTCTTGAACACTATAAAATAAGATTGCTATTTTATAGTGTGTTTTTTTTAATAGTTTTTGTGTTTATGTTTTGACTGAGCCACAAAACTTAATTTATAAACTGATGTATTTCAGATGCTAAGAGATAAACCTGGCTGGTATCCGTAAAAGAAATGTCTGACTCACAACATAAGACCCAAACTTATTTTAAATGTCAGTAAAGCACCTGGTTGGTATACTTGTAAATTTTATTGTGTTTGTTATTTACTATTTCTGTCTTTTTAAAAAGTCTTGTGGGATGATCTGTGAATTCTGTTGGTTACATAGTTAGGGCTGTGAAATAAGGGAGTTCTTGTATGATGTTTTAACTAAGCCACCAAAAAAACTGTCCCATTTCAAATGTGGGTAGTGAGACATAGTTGGTTATGCATTTAAAGAACTATTACTTAACGAAACGAATGGGCAGGGCAAAAACAATATGACTGAAACAAAACTCTTATTAAAACATTAACAAACAGACCGGAAGAAGAGAACAGAGTGGAGGCATTGCTGAGACTTTGAGGTGATCACATACATGTCTGACACTGAAATACTGTATATCAAATATAATACTACAGCAAAACTCCAAGCAAATGCAAACCAACTGAGACGAGTGAAATCAAAACATAAAAACACATTGGCCTGTTTCAAATGCCAGGAGGGAAACATAGCTGGTACTCATGGTGAGTGGGAGGAGCTACCAATTAAACAAATTGTCCAAGTCAAACAAAGTTCAAACTGACTATATTTCTGTCTTTAAAAAAATCTTGTGAAGGACTTTTGTGTTGGGTACTTTTGTTCAGTGTTGGTTTACATTTTTAAGTGTATTTCATTTATTTTAACTGAGAAACAATACAGAAAAATAACTGACTTGATTTAATCTTACATCTGGGGTTTTTTTAACATTGTAAAAAATATTTAAGAAAATGACACAAAGCAAACAGTATAAAACACAAACACAATGGAAAACAACTGAAACAACATAAAATCAAAACAAAATGGCCAACTGGAACAAGGAAGGAGACCTTTTTGTGCTGGAAAAATTTTTTAAAAACAGTGATAAAACCAATGACCCCAAGTCAAACTGTGACAAAAAAAAAAGACCTAACTGGAGAAAAATATCACTGAAGGACAAAAACTAATTGAGCCAACATTAGCATTTTTGGAACAAAGGAAAACAAAATTCTGACAACTTGGAGTCCTCACCCTCAAATCCAAATGATGCTCAGGAGTCTGCTTGCTTCATGTTCTCTTTTAAACTTGGACCTGTGAATTATATTGGCTTTTACCTCCTTGTATTTGTGGATTACTACACTAGATTGGTTGAATTATTTCCGCATGACAAAGCAAATAAAGTAGGCTGTGACCCTCTGTCATTCACTTACATGCAGACAGCAGAAGCTTCACTGGAAATTAACCTTGCCCTGTTGTTATCATCAAACAAATGTGAAAAGGAGGACTGAGCGATAAAAATAAAATGCTCTTTTCTGTAACACTTTGCATGGGAAAAACAACATGGAAAGAACTGCTTTTGGATCGTGTCTGACTATCTTGAACAAGGGGGACTGCATTGGAACAAACACTTTTCTGTTTCTGCAGTGATGGGGAAAAAAAACGCCTTTCTTGGATAACCTAATTAAGTTTGGAGAAGTTTCACTGAAATGTGAAATTTGCTTTAGGAGTTCACTGACTAAAGCTGACTGCTTTCATGGCAATGTGTTCTTTGAGGATGGACATACAGCTGGAGTAAATGTCTTTTTCTGTAAGGCTTGGGGAAAAAAACATCAAGGTAGGAATTCTTTTAGATCATGTCTGGGTATCTCATTAGGAAGGACTTCCGTGGTTTTCTGCACTGGTGACACACCAGCTATTGTCTGGTGCATAACTGTTTGAGGTAGGCGATTGTGATGGAGTGTAACGTTGGGGTTTGTCGGTTCAGCGGAATTTCTTTCAGTGTCCAAAAAGACCCAACACCTTTTACCTAGAGACGGTGCTTGACAAACTAAATTACACACAATATCCCAAAAGATGGAAAAATGCTACTACAACCATGATGTGAAAACACACAAAAAATGTTCTACCTCAAAATATTAACATGCCAAAAGGGTCACATCTGTAGTTAAACTAGAAAGTTGCAGCCACAGAAATGCACAAAACCCACCAAAAACTTTCCACTACTACATCACTAAATGGACCCCCTGTGCTCTTTAACCAAACAAACAAGATATTGAAATGTAACATACCAATCACATAGTATGTCACACCCACATTTATTTGTAGATCAACTTATGTGACCTCTTCCCACACAGGACACAAAAAACTAATTTTGCCACGATAAATACAAAAGCAAATGCGCACTTGTTACCACACCACGTACCAAGTAAACTGCAACAACAAAAACACACTATATTGCCACTCTGTATTCAGTCATTGACCTCAAACAATTTACACCCAAGTTGCAACCTAAAAGTGATGCAAAAGTGTGGTAACCATAAAAAGTTTACTGCAGTTGTGAGAATCTGCCTGTTATACTGGAACCTTTCGTGCAGGACCATATCAGGTCCTATGATCCAGCCATAAACCACTCACACATGTAGCCCCTCAAACACCCCACATAAACATAGACAGACAGACAGTACAAAGTAAGTTCAACATAATTGAGGAATATACAGTTACCTCATAACTATTCTAGTGTATCTCAACCACATCCAGTGACAACTTTTACACACACACACACACACAGAAACCACTCTCTAAAAGGTAATTACACCTGTATTGCTGCACTCATTGTAGGTATTAATTTTTTATTACCCATCTCTCTCTCTCTCTTATCTGTCCTTATCTATCCACCCATTCCCCATCCCTTCTTCCTATTCTGGTCCGGTGGCCTTGCATTATATAATAAAAACCCCAGGAGGGAATAAATGATAGACTCCACCTGTGCGGAGCAAATCTGTCCATCCAGTCCAACCTGCTGTTTGCCTAATTTGCTGGACAGGACACAAACCTTTACCTTCCCCATTGTACCATTCATCCATGCCGGGGTGGAGGAGAGGGCATGAAGAGAGGAGAGGTCCGACGTCAGAGCACCATGTTCATTAAAGTAAAGAAACTTCTTTTGACTAAGATGGTCAAATCCATTTTTTTCTGTTTTATCCACTGACAATAGCTGTTCTTCTGTTCACAGAAAGCAGGTCTCCATATCCACAAGCCCAGGAGCAAAACCAAAGGACTGGATTTCGTTGATTGACCACAGTGGTGTTGGCTCGCCAACGTGAGTACAACAAAAACCTTTTGGGGCTTTTTTGTTGTTGTTGTTATTTTAAAATTTACCAAATTAGATGTAATTTGAACTAAACATATCTGTTCAAAGGAATGTAAACATTCAAATTCAAACCTTTTAAAGTTTTGTATGATTTCAATATATGCAACCAAGAAGCACATCAACCTGTTAGCAGTAATTACTAAGGTGTCCAGCAGAGGGCACTGGCATGCATCCATGCCACCTTAGCTCAGAAGACAACAGTGATTTTATGACAAAATTTTTTTAATGTCTGAAGTAAAAATACAGGGTTATTATTAGAATCATATTCTCTGTCTAACTTGGATAATACAAAATACAGTGAGTTAAGTTTTACACAGTGAAGCATATAATAAGAATAAAATAAAATATATAAGTAATTTGAGATAAATAAACAGTGAGGAACACAGATTCATAACTGACCGGGCAGAAGTGTGTTGTCAAATCAAGTCAATTATTTATTGAAGTAAAATTTAAAGTAATAGTCGGACTGAAGCTGAAAAGGACATAATTATTAAACAAGGAGGAAGTTATTATTATGACTTATTATGGTAAAACAAAAAAAAACACACATCTTACAGACACTAAAATATCGTTATTTAAAACATCTAAAAAGGCCCAGCAGAACTAAACCATAGAAAATAAGCTGAGGTCCCCACACCTTGCATGTGCATGTAAAGAACACTGGGACACTTCCCATTTACACTATCCATTGCCGTTAAGATTGCTTTCCTGCACTTTGGTGAGTAATTGGTAGCATCCCTGGACACTCCTGACTAGTTTGCATCCCTGCAAGTGGCCTCAGCTTATTTACATTTGTTTAGTTCTGCTGGGCCTTTTTAGATGTTTGATATAAAGATATTTTTAATTTATTTTTACTACCATATTGTGATAAAATCTTAATTATTTTCCCCTTAGTTGGTTGGTCTCCTTGTTTATTATTTACTTCCTTTTTAGCTACAGCCTGTCAATTTTTAATTTTACTTAAATAAATCATTTATTTAAGTAAAATTAAAAATAAGTACAAAATATTGGTGAAATTCCCCAGGTGGCGTTGTCAACCCCTTTTGTTTCTCTACCCTTTAAATTGCCAACGAGCCACCACATACACACTCCATTTACTGCCAGATAATTGAGCTTGAGGAGACTGGCCTGCACTGCAAGAGACATTTGCTAAAAAACTGAAACCTATGAGTTATGAGTCTATAGCTTCATGAAGTAGTATGTCTCTATGGATTAAATACAACAAGACTTATTTCACATTACACACATACTAATTTGTCCATTAAGCAAATTTGATTCAGTTCTGACACCATTTCCCACCTGACAAGGCAGTAATTTAGTCAGATGAATTAAATCAATGCATGTGAAACAATCATCAGCCGATGCCATTAAAGCAGAAGACAGCAAGTGACAGCTGTCGAAGTCTTCAAGGGTACACAAAAGAAAATAAAGGGATGAGCAGAGTCTGAGGTTGTCATCTGTTGGGTCACTTCTTCTCAATGCACTCAACTCCCAAATGATTCTATTCAAGAAAACCACCTGCATAGTGGAAGTGGAAGTCCTGTACCACACCAAAAGTGACATCACACTCGAAATCTTGTGCTTCTAAATCTCAGCCAGTAAGGTAAACTTTTGCTTGATGGTCACAAATAATTACAAAGTTTGTAAATCACCTAATGAGTTCTAAATCCAATTAACTGTAATTTGGTCCTGTGGCCAAATAAGAAACCAGAAATGCAACCAAATAAATTTGGGAAAACTATTTTTGCTGTTAGAGACGGATCAGTGTAAATGGTTGGAACTGCTAAAACAGAAGCAATTATCACCTATGCAGGGAGTAATAAAGAGTATTAAAATAAACAAGGGAATATTTCGCAGAAAGAAAAAGTGACTTGGAGCTGTTGCTGCTGTGGTTTCATAAGACTGAGGAAAACATTTTTAGATTCATGACTTTATCAACTCCTCTTCACCACAGGAGGAAAGTGGACAGATGAGATTTTTTTTGTTGTGCCAAATGGCAAGGGAAAAACAACCGGCATGCCTGTTGTCAAACATTTTCCATTTTCACCACATTCATGTTGAAGCACCTTCTATGTTTAGTTTATATCCAGGGGATAACGGGATATTCTGAGCTCTGAAATTGAGATTTTTGGAGACAACTAATATTGTGCTTCTAAGTTTGACTTTATCAAGAATGTTTTCAGTAGAAAGGAAGTGTCTGAGAATGAGATGAGACATTTTCATTAAGAGATGAGACATTTGCATTAATTATGCATGCATTCATCAATAATTTGATTTCATGTAACTTCACTAAAATGATTACAGGATATTTTGCATCTCAGTCTTGGAAAATAAAATATGGTACAAAAGTATTTCATCCTGAAGTTTTTCAGACACCATACCAGATAATTTTGCACTATTAAAGGACATTTTAATTTAATAGTGAGTTTGCTGACTCGTGGGAAATAAAACATGCCCAACCTAAACATACATGAAGATACTTAATGTGGTCCTGAGCCGGAAAATTAATGAATTCATTTGAAATAAACAGACAGTTTCATTGTGCTTGATTCCTAAAGTGTGGTCGGCAGGTTGCAGCAAAGTAGAGAAAAGGATCTGCCTATGTCAAGTTTTCAATTTTCATTATTATTTAAACAAAACTACTTGAACTTTTATGCCTGAGATCAGTGGCCAAAATCCATATTTTAAAGCACATATAAACAGTCAGTCTGAATGAAATTGTTCTTAAATTTCTCACTCAGACTACCACACTTGGATAATGCAATTGGGAGTCAAATTATTATTGCATGTACACTATATGTACAGTCGGACCATAACTGGAAATATTAGGAGAAGAACAGCCAGAAAAACATTGTGACATTCAGGCCTGTACATTTCTGAACTGACAAGTTAATCGTCTGCCAGCTGAGATAATTTAATCGTTAAATTTCTTGGATGTAAGAAGATTCAGAATGCCTCAACTGGACAATTTCTAAATACTAACAAGATTAAAGAGTATGTTGTCATCTTGTGTTGCCGAGTCAGACATATTTAAGAAATTGATTTCCTGCTTGTGTTTGTCTGCCAGCACTATTGTCCGATTAAATGGCACTTAACCATGCATACCGTATGTTTATTAGCCAAATATCTTTCTTTGTTCTTGCCATTTTTCTTGGACTAATAAATGAAGCCGCCAACGTCATGTCAATCTGTCAAAAATCCTTGAGCTTCAAATTACTGCTCTGGAAAGTGATGCTCACCAAAATGGAGAAATGCAGTGAGGTCCCCATTCAATCTGATGACACACTGACAGAATACTATTGGAACTGTCCCATTGGAGAGCAGACACTCTTCTAAGCCCTAATGTTACTTATAGAGGTCATACACAGGGTAGGATTGTAAAAGAATCAATCATTGATATGCATCACAAGATCTATGAAGATCTATAATACATAAGGGAGAGAGCTCATAAAATGTGAAGGAGGGATGAAGAGAAAGGTGGATGAGTTATTTCAATAATGTCATTTTATGATTGAAATAAAAAGTATAATACAGTGAAAAGAGCATTAACCATGAAGACGTGCAGAAGGCCAAACAAGGTTGAAGCCCAAATAATATCAAGATATCAAATTATTCAGTCATTTTATTGTCATAATATAAAAGCAAGTTTATTTTTCAATGTATTTTCTTTGTTAAGTGATTCATCCTGGACGTAGAATAAATAAATGAGCCAAAAGATTTGTAATGGTTTTTAACAACAGTTGGATTATTTATATAAAACGATTTAAGTCTGGGAAAGTTAAGAAGCTACTCTGAAAGAGAACGCAGCTGAGACATGTCTTCCCCTTTGCCCTTTTGTCAAAACTCTTCTTTTAAAACACTGGAAGTCAGAAATGTAACTGGGAATTTTGGATTAACTTTCCATGCCATTTCTTGTAAATCACTCACTAACTTCAGGCTATGGTTTCTGCTTCAGCTGTGTATCTCTCTGTGGAAAGACCGCACGATAATGGGTAGGATGTGTTTAGCATTTAATACTGTGCAGCAAGGGCTGTTCACAACTTAACTCATTGATGACTATGAGAAATCTGGTTTCAGCAAACAAAATAAGGTATTTCTGACACAGATTACATACCATAGCTTTAACCTGAAGTGAATAAAATTGGTGCATGACTGGAATGAATCAATTAAAGATCCAGTGGGTGAAATTTTGGAAGATTTATTGGCAGAAACTGAATATACTATCTATAAATCTGACTGTATATTTGTGCTGAAATGTTTCTGCTGCAGCCTGAACAGACACATTTCATTTTTTGGAGTGGAAACTGTGTGCAATTGAAGAAAAAAACAGCCCCTCCCAAATAAAACAATTCATAAACCAACACAGAAGAGGGAGGAAACAGCAGAGGGAGTCTTGACAAACTTGCTGGTAGACAAAGGCCACTGTAGTTGTTTCCTGACACATTTGAAAAAATTAGAGGTGAATGAGAGTGCCCTCCATTTGTTGTACTCAGCAGTGTCATTGTTAGATGTCACACACTGGACCTTTTTAATACAAGGTAATTTGGTTTAAAACTGTGGTCTGAAATATATGTGAGGAAGACGAGGATGATGAGAGAGCAAATGATCTTATTGGGAATAAATCTGTGAAAAGTCCGTAGCTGACTTTGCTCGGCCTATTTATACCACTGTGTTTTAACGTTGGTGATAATGGTGTTACTTCAAGAGCTCAATGTTGTCTCAGGTGGTAAAAAAAATTGGAGAACCACTGATTTAAAAGGATAATAGTCTACTTTGTGTACTCCTTTTGTATTTCTTACTGGAGGATTTAGGTCATCAGTGATGTAATCTCGCAGCAAACAAGTCAGTCCTTTTTGATCTTGTTCATTAGTTCTTAAAGAATAAATAATGATAAGCACTGCAAAGATTAAACTCCATTCAACACGTCCGCTTTTCACCTGTGGTTTTCACCACAAAGCTGCAGCACTGACGTTGTCTATCTGAGTGGCTTCCTGTGATGATGGGTCACACAGCTCTGTGTCGTCTCACAGCCTCCGCTCCAACCACAGTCGACAGTCGACTGTCTCCGTCTTTGCTCAATCCCTCAACGAATTCAGCCTGATTGATTGTAATGAGTTTGGGGAGCTTAAACATGGCCCGAGCTGTGCTGGGAGCGGCCCTCTCACTTCTCCTCCGTGCCGCAATTATACAAGGTAATCATAGACCACATACACTGCTGCTCATACTGTATAATATATCATGGCAGATAGGGTATTCACTGTAGATGTGAAATGTGTATTGGGCACTAGTGGGATAAGCTGCAGCAGTATAATTCCATGATTTTATCTGCCAGCATCCCAACGGGTTGCAGTCTGTATTATCAACTTCAAAAGTAAGTGATTTTGTCTCCTCACTTTCCTTGCTGCCAATTCTACAAATGATCTTCTTAGCAGGGCTCCGGGGAGATGTTGAGACGACCCGCTTTGAAACAACAGAAGCAGTCGTGGGCCAGAACGTGACCTTGCAATGTGCTATAAGAACTCAGCCTGAGCTCAAAATTGTCAGTTTTGAATGGAGGAAGAAAAAGAATGATACAGACGAAGAAAAGCTGGCTCTATTTAACCTGCTTCATGGATTCAATGTATTCTGGCCTAATGTCAGCATAGAGTTTCACAACAGTTCAAACATGTTGATGAGCTCCTATCTGCAACTTTCTGAGGTGAAGAAGTGGGACAGCAGCATCTATATTTGTGATATCGCAACTTTCCCTTCTGGTTCCATGAGGAGGGAGATAGAGCTGAAGATCAAAGGTAAGAAAATGAAGGAAAAGCACATTAAGAGTCACATGTGAGAACCTCAACCAAAGTCTGCACTGCTCGTAGGATTTAATGTGTGGATAAAAAAAATATACAGCAAGCTTCTATCTTATAGTCAGTTGTGCATATAATTCAACTTTCTCCTTATTGCGTCAGAGCAGTGCTGCACTGCCAGTCTTCTGAGCAAATGTAGAGCTGGGTGACAAATTAAAAGTAAAAACCAAGATGAAATGTCCAACAAGGTGCTGGGAAAATGTGAGCTGCTACAGCAGTGATGCTACATGTCTCTGAACTCTACTGGAGGGATGGGACACCATTCTTTCAGAAGACATTCTCTCATTTTGGTGTTTGCCGACATCTCCTTTTAGATGTCTCCCTATTCTTTGTAGATAAGGGCACTATCTTTTGTCCATATACACAAAGAAAATATTCAGTTTCCTTCTTTCCAGCTTAGTTTAAGGGTAGTTATGATTATTACAAAACATGTATTAAGGTGTTTTACATATAAAACCACTGGAGTTAATCTTTGCAAATATTACACACTGTTTTTCAGCAGATACTGTACATGAGTTTTTTTTCCTGTGTTGTGTCGTGTTAATGTCACATTTGCTCTCTGTCAGATGTTGCTGAAATAATGTGTGACGCAAACAGAAGTGTCAGTGTCCTTTATGGAGAAAATGTGACAATTCACTGCTGGGCAGCTCCTAATGCTCAGTTCAGATGGACCAATAAGGTGAAAGAAACCAGAAAATACAGCTAATCAGCCAATTTCACTTTTATAACACATTAAGTGCACATTATCCTCTCACATCAAAACCGACATTTCTTATCAACGTTTTGCCCCAGAACAAAGAGTTGGTGTCAGAGAAAGAATCTCTGGAGCTGCTGTCAGTGACAGATGCTGAAGCGGGGATTTATACACTGACTGTCAACATCGGAAATGAATGTATGCAGAAAGAGTTTACCATCACAGTGCAAACAGCAACCACAAGCTTAAGGAAAGGTGAGCTCCTCCATTTCTTTGCAGCTATTATTTGTGTCATGTTTTTATGTCTTTGTGTCAATTTTAGCATTTCCTCAGAGCTGGATTAACAATCTCTCAGAGAGCCCAAGAGACTGAATTACTTAATAAACTGCACTGGACCAGGGAGGTCATACTTTACTGTTGTTATTATACTGTGTCTCAGTCTATTTTAATTTTTAATTAGCCAAGAAGCAAGAGAGATTTAAATGGATTTTGCATCTGCCAGCAATATTATGAGAAAGCACAAGAAACTGAGAATTACAAAAATTAATTACACTGTAAATCCCTTTGGGGTTTGGGTAAATTCTGGACTAAACTAAGATAAAACCCTGTTCACTTTTTAAAATTACAAAAAGCCAAACTGCCTGTCGTTTTTCGCACTGGTGTCAGAGCTGTGTAAAGTGCTGTGAGTTAAGAAAATAACGTCTTCTTCCTCATCCTGTATGCACATCTCCCCTGAGAACCTGAATACGCAACAACAAAAAAATAAATTCCGAGGCCACACAGACGTCAGAAGCCACTTCCTGTTCTTTCTCTCTGTCTGTACCATGCGAACAAAACCCCTTTATCTGTGTCTTCACAACATCTGTGAATCATGATGATCGTAGGGTGAGAGTACAATCTGCTGGACAGTCTGAAGTAGTACAGCTGAAGAAAACACAGGAACACAACAGTACAGTATTATTATTCCTGGATTTGATTGAGTGGTCATAGACCCATGTGACTGGGTTGTGTTAAAATTTTCAAGTGCAGTATTTACTCTCCTGCTATATTCTTCTGAATTTTGATCAAAGGATTAGTTAAGCATTTTTAAAAACTATGCAGATAAAAATGAAAGGGTGACTGTAGCTGGTGAATAGATAGCTGCAGCTATAACACCGCACTGAGAAGCCTGTAATTTTGTCTGGATTTAAAACCTTTCCTTATGACATGTTGAGTGAACTACTGTGTTGAACTTGGGCAGATTTCTGGCTCCAGGTACTTTTTACCTTGTGCAGAAATGAACCACATCAACTTTGCTATTTTAATGTTTGTATGTGTATTAATTAAAGTGTAAAAATGAAACATTAAATAATTAGCTTGATTCTCACCACGAAGATGGTTCGACAGGGGACAAACAGACACAATGCCCCACTGTTCTCAAGGATAACACAATTATTAGTTCCTTAGAAAGATCTGGCTGCGACGTGAAAGACAAAATAATGTAAACTGTAATCTGGTTGGATTCCTTAAATCATTTTATCCACTTTTTAAAGACAAACTGCTGCAAATGAATTCATAATATAAACTGTGACAAGAAAAAATATGTACATATTGTCATGTTTGTGACTGTTTTATAGTCATTCTTGTTGCACCTTTAATTTGACTTTCCGAGATATATTAGGAAATCGATCACAGCCTGCCGTGACCCCTGACCCAGTAAACGGGAATGAATGTAAATGAGTTCACCCATAAAGAAGTCTGCTGCTTTATATTCTGAAAAAAATTAATTCGCCTAACACTGTGTTGGTGTCTTTGGTGATGGCTCAAAGGTGACTATCTGAATAAAAAATACTAACCCGTCCCTGTGAATTGTGCAGTTTACCAAAAAAGTGCAGCTTTGACCATTCAATAATTATTGTACGTCTTTATTACAGTGACCACATCTAAACAATTGATTGCATTATTACTGAATGCTTGCTGTGCTGCCCTGTTTTTCCCACCCACAGATTCCACAACAGTGTCCCCGCACTCTCATGTAACTGAAGAGGGTCGGCTGGAACCTGCAGTCAACAGCGTCGCCACATCACCGACCTCTGGACTTACAACCAGTGTAACCTGGACCCATGTGACCAGTGTAAATCCAAATAACGACAACTTTACGATCACAGCTCGAGAGCATGAGACCAAGTTTAGTGACACATCGTCCCCGACCACACACACTGACCACCATCTCTTACCCAACTCCACTGCATTAAGTCCAGCTGCAGGAACAGGGTTCACATCCACTCAGGAAATTGAAAGTGATGAAATGAGAAACAAGTCGGAGTCACGTACACAGCGTCCAGAGGAAACCAGCACCTCGGAGAATATAACCGAAGGGTACAAAAACTCTGGTGCGATGCCACCATCAAACACTAGTAATGAAAATGGTAGGTAATCATTTCACGGGTTATTACATAATATTTGATTTGTTATCTTGACCAACAGAAATACACAATTTGAAGGAGAAAATCTGATCAGATTTTATGTCTTCAACAATGTATTATAACAGCTTCTCCCAAACTGAGAAATGTTAATTATTAAAACAGCCCTTTTTCCACTGTTTCATCACATAAGTAGGTGTTTTGTAGTGTGAATAATACACAATGTCTTCTGATTAGTATGAGCTACAGGTTGTTTTACCTTCATGTAGAGGTTTCACGGGCTCCAGTTTTCTCTCAGCCTTTGGCTACAGGTCTTTTTGGAGGTAGAAAACTTATTTGAAGGCGAGTCGGCTCCTGTGTTTGGTGTGAGACCAGCTGAGGAAGAACATTGAGACAATTTTCTGCTTCAAGGCAAAAGTCTCCAAATCGAAGCTTTATGTATTTTGTACATTGGATTCATCAGACCAAGCTTATCTAGTATATCTCAGAAACTTTAGCTGTTGCAGTTCACTAAAATGTCACCTATGTAAGAATTAGGTTAAATGAAATGATTTCTATTTAGCCGAATTACAACATGAAATATTTATAATTTTGTTGTCTTTGAGTGTACTTTCAAATAAGCCTTTTAATGTTTCCATCAGGAGAGGGCCTTCTCTACGGAGGCTGCTATTTTGGACAACAATGTTTTTACATACAACATTATTTTAGTTTTAATGAATGCTAAAGGCTGCCATAGCTTCTCCTGCATGATATTCAGGGACAACATGCAACTTTACAAATAGATGTTGATACAGTAAATCTACTCACTGTACCTTTTAAAAATGAAACACAAACAGCTTTGAATCCTCCATCTCTATGGTAATGCTCAGTATAATTAATGTTTTTTTTTCCATTCCGTTCCTGGTATCACCTGAAAATGACAATTCTGTCAACCTGTGTCTACATTTGAACATATGCCGGAAAATGTCAAGAAATGGGATAGTTATTTTGGTACCTTCACAAGCTTTTGACAAATGAAACGCATATAATTGCCCAACATACTGATTTGAACTGAACTGCATGACTTGATGGAGACAGGGTTTTAAGTCATCCCACTAACAGTCCCTGTCAGTCCCCAGAGTTTCTCTTTTGCTGCCTCTAAAATAGTTTCCTGTCCCACAGTGGGCCTTCTCTCACATTGATATTTTACATTCCATTAATGATTTTACCTTTTTATTCTCACTTTTAATCCCGATTCAGTCTGATTGCACTCTATGTTGCTGGTTTAATGAGTTTGTTTTACTTCAGTCGTCGTTGTGGTTTGGTTGAGAAACAATCTTTGAAGCTTTTAGAGGAAGTTCAGAGGCGTCACCTATACTAGCAGTCTTGTATAAATTTCATAAAAGGGATATAAGTATATCCCTTTTATGAAGGGATATAAGTATCTTATGAGAAAATTGTTATGGAGGAAGTTGAAAATATAACTATCATAAAAAATAGTGTGGTTTTGTTTCTTGGCTCTACTAGTCTACATGCTGATGTGTCCTCGGGCAAGACACTATCCTGTGTTGCTCCTCACAAGCGCAATATAAATACAGAAAATTTACTCTTCTTATTTGGTAGTAACAAAGATACAAGACATTTTATTTTGGAAATTTAGTGGAGTAAAACTAAAGGTTGCTAGAAATATAGATAACAAAGTAAAGTACAGGTAGGTGAATGTTGTAATGTAACAAACTAATTGTACTTTGTTACAATACTGCCAGCTAGCTGTGTCCACTTATGGACTGTGCTTTTTTTAGTTTTTTGTTTTCCTCTGACTGGGAACATAATTTACAAAACTGACATCTTGTTCTATTGAGAAGACCCAAATCTAATGGCCTCGTAGTGAGACCATTAACTCCTCGGGAAAATGTTTATTAGCAAAATAAATCAAATGAGAAGTAAAAATCTATTTTCCTGTAGACATCCATTCAAAAGGAGATGGTTTGGCAGCCATTTAATTTGTCTCCAGTGCCTCCATCCTACATCATGGCATCAAATTTTCAAACCAAAAGACAGTGTCCATTTTAATGTGCAGTCTTTGGTGAAACCCTCTGTTTTGTAAATCACTTTAGCTCAGTTCCTGTGTTTTTATTGTGCTTTATAAATGAATGTGACTTTTGATCTTTACTGTCTCTCAATCTGCTTGTTAGGTACCTCACAGAGACATCTACTGGTGCTTGTCCTTGTCCCAGTACTGTTGCTGATCATCGTGGCTGGAATCCTCTACAGGAGACACTTAATAGAACAGAGGTGAAAATGCTGCTGGCACATATTTAGCCCTGTGCTGACCCTGGAACTGAATATTGACTGTCATGTTTTCTGATACATGCACATGCACATTTAACACTTCACAGCCTCCTGGGTGTCAGTAACTTTCCAGCACTTCCACATTAATCAATGCCTGTTGTCTGTCTCTCTTTCATTGTGTAGGATGGATCTTCCACCTCCGTTCAAACCCCCTCCTCCTCCAGTCAAGTACACAGCTGTAAGACACCGGGAGATTACTGTGCAGCCTTACCCAATTTCAAGGTGCAACTCAGAGACTGCACCTAAAGATATGAAACAAATGTTTGTCTATATATAGTTATAACAGTAATTATGCTTGATAAAGTGATTACAGCAAGGTCTCCCAATCCTGGTTCTGGGGACCCACTGCCCTGCATGTTTTTGATGTTTTCCTGCTCCATGTTGTAGAATTAGAATTCTAAGCTATATTATTTTCATTGTTGGTCTGTTTCAAACTGCAGGTAAATGTGTGAATGTTGATCATTTGTATATCCTGGGTTTTGTAATAAAGACATTTTGTATTGTTTGTTTATTAAGATCCCCATCCGTTACTCTACCACAAAAAAAAAATAACTTAGTAAGAACTGAACAAAATAAAGTGCATGACATAAAAATGGACAAATACAAACAAAAAATGCAGTCAATTACAACATGGAACAGACTATACAGTACAGTAATAATTCTTATTTCTGTGCCCTAATAATTTACACAATAGTAAAGCCATAGAGCATTTAGGCTGTGTTTCACCTGCAGGTATTAAAATTTACCATTTGTTTTCTAATATGTCATTCATGTTATATTTGTTATTTTCTACTTGTATACAGTAACAAAGTATTTATAATGTATTTGTTGCATTACAACATTGTTTGCAGGTTACCATTGTGGACTAATTGGTCCTAAAAAGAAGTTGAAAAAGAATAGCAACAGAGTTGGAAACCTGTTGTGCGTTATTCCTGCAAACATTTCTTTTGACCTCTGTTAGGGTTACCATGGTAACCAGCATTTAGATCAAAGAAAGGTGAGGCTAGTGGGAACACAAAATATGAAAATGTGTTTTTAACTATTATAATTCTTTCAAAATTCATTAGTTTGCCCTAAAACCTGGTCAGATCAGACTTTTTGCGTTCTGGTGTGCAAAACAAGTTTGGTGGGGGGTTTTTTGTGCAAGTTAAGGCCTTACAAAGTGCACTCAAACAGTAAGTGAAAGAAAAAGGTCAGCGCAGATACAAAAGGGCCCTAATTCAGAGTTTTCCTTTTCTCCACATCGCAAATTTACTTAACAGGCTTTACATCAAAGGTCACTGTTGTTCCACAGGTACCACAGGGTGACATTCAAGTCTATAAAGTGGTGCTTTAACCAGAAAGCACTGTTGCTGAATGGCTAAAAACCATCACAAACATTTGTCGAAACTTTATTATCTGTCTCGGGCCCATAAAAAACATAAAATACAATATTATATGCACAACAAATGGGTATTGGACATGCAGATGACATTGATGTCCTTATTGTCAAATCCTTTTTAATTAAATGTCGAAAGAAGAAATGCAATAAAAACTACAATTACAAAAAAAGCAATTATGTAAACACTGCAACATTTGCACTTACAAAAAAATGTCTTGATGAACAGATTCTGAATGACAAAGAGATTCCTGTCTGAGGATAATATCTGTAATAACTTCATTCGCTCACTAGATTAATTACAGTATATTAATACAATACATTTTATTTCAAAGGAGCCTTTCATGACTGACGTTCAAGGTCACCTGACATGATACAAACAAACTTTGCAGTTCAATAATATTAAATATTCTATATTTTTGCACAGTCTACTTTTTATTCACTTTTTATGGTAAAGGGTCATACTCCTCAGTAAGCCAAAATCTCATATACAGTATTTATTTTTGTTATAAACATTTTACATGGAGAAGCAAATGTATTATGGCTGGATTCTGATTCTGATATCAAGAGATATTTGCTGTATTTAACACACACATCCATTACAGCTACACATATATGTTTATAAACATTGACCAATATACATAGATTGTATAAGTATTTTTTTTTTCACTTGTTCCGCCACAGGGCATACTCAAGTTACTAAAGAAATGTTTCACAAATGCTACAACAGTCGCAAAACCACAGTGTGTGTGTATGTGTATAAATTCCTGATAAAAAAAAAAAAAAACACACACACACACAGGTTTCCATGACTTTAGAGGACATTGTATTGACTTACATTCATTTCCTGGAGACTTACTCTAACCTTAACCATGATTACTAGTGCCCTAACCCTAACTCTGATCCTAACCCTAACCTCAGCCTAACATGTCTTCATCTTAAAATGTAGTCATTTATTTTATGGGGACATGATTTTTGTCCCCATAAGGAAGACGAGTTGTCATAATGTACTGCATAAACAGATTTAGGTCCCCACAACATTAGGAATAACAGGTACACGCACATACAGTCCAATTTCCATGACATCACAATGACATATTGACATTCATTTCCTGGAAACATTCTATAACCATAACTATTACTGGCCTAATCCTAATCATAATCCTAACCTCATTGTAACCATACAACATGTCTTCACCTTAAAATGTAATAGTTTAACTTGTTTTTTGTCCACATAGAGAAGACGAGTGCCCATACTGTTTTAAACTATTTAGGTCCCAACAACATGAGTATTACCTGGAACACACACTTGTTTTTATATCTTAGTGAGGACACATCATAGACATATGCATTCTCTTAACCCCAACCTCAACTATCACATCTAAGTGCCTAGCCCTAACCCTAAAACCAGGTCTTAACCCATTTAAAGTTACTAAAAATGTCCTTATAAAGATGTTTGTACACACACATACACACGCAGGTTTGCGCAGCTATTTTTCTAAGGACACTGCATTGAAATTAGCACTATCCCTAACCTTAACTATAACCTAGTTAATGCCTAACCTTAACCTACCAACAATTTCAATCCTAAGCACGAGGTTCCTACTTATTAGGACTGGGTTTTGGTCTCCTGGTTCTGATCAGTGTTTATGCCAGAAAAGCTCCTAAAGAGATAACAAACACAAGAACACACATTCTGTGTGTGTGTGTGTGTGTGTGTGTGTGTGTGTGCCTGTTATTCATATCAGAACTCTTCACTGAAGAATCTGTCACTATTCAAGGTTTAGTGCTTGACTTTCATTTTAAGGAATTGTTCACTTTCCATGTATTTGAGTGTTTTTTATTCTTGTGGCTTTTCAGGGACACCGGGCTGTTGCATACTTTTTTCTCTGTGGTGATATCCTGAAAGATTAAACGTTATAATCCACCGTCGTCATCAGATTGTAGAAAGTGTTTCAAACTCGCAGCAGATGCCGCGACTCGTCTGCCTCAGAATGAGGTTACATGAAATAGTTTCCTGTTTGTAACTGAAGAGCACGCACTTTTCAAAGCGCTGTGATGGGAGCAGAGAGGTAACTACACTGGAGGTAAAAATAGACTACAGTGCAGCAGCACACCTCACTGACTTAACACAGAGATGCCCTGTAGCCTGAGAGCAACTGTGTCAGTCACACAACCTCTTCTGTTCAAGACGACAGGATTATGGACAGGGGTAAGAAAGAACACAGCAACTTTTCCAACTTTTAAAATCATATTGCAAACTTTCCTTTAATAAATGTATGTCTGAATATTATATTATATTATATTATATTATATTATATTATATTATATTATATTATATTATATTATATTATATTATATTATTATAACAGAAGAAAAGGTCACAGTTGTTGTGACCTTTAACAGTTGACTTTATACACATTTATATACTTTTTTTCCAAAATAAACCTACCTCAACTTTGAAAACCATTCTGACACCAAATTAGTTACGACTTCATGTCACAGTACGTTAAAAAAATACGTTAACGCAATGTTAATGATTTGTTATAGGAAGGTGACAATATGACAGTAACATCATGTCATTTCTATTATCGAGTAAAAGCTTGAAAACATAAAAAGAAACTAATGAAGAATTTCAAGTCAACAATTTTAAATGATTCACAAAGCCCATAGTAATCTTATTACCAGGCTATTATTTGAACATTACCTTCCAAATAACAAGCCAGTACTATAATATTATCTCCTTATTTACACTTCATTGTTGTTACCGAGCAGGAAACAAAATATTGGTGCACTTGTTATAATTTAACCCAATACAATACAAAAAAAAAAAAAAATCAACCAGGAAAGTGACTTCACACACGTCATTCAGCATCCATGTTTAAACACACAAATAGTCCTATATTATGTTAATAAAAAGTAGACGATTGCATATAGTGTATATCAATATTGTTTGTGAGATTTCAGGTGTCTGTGTTTGACCAGTTTCTTATCTCTAAGATGACGAATTGTGTAACATTTTTAAAAACAAGCAGCCGAACCTTGTGACGCAGTGGTGAGGCATGATTTAAAAAACAAATGTTTAATTGGTTTCTTTGTTACTGAAATGTACTGAGGGAAATTTCAGGTTTTGGCTGATGGGAAAAAATCCTCCTCCAGCTCCGTGTAAGGTTGGATTTTTAAAGGTTTTGTGTGTTGCTCTGTTTTGTAGACTGTCGGGTAGAACTCGTAGGTCTGGTGCTCTTATCTCTGGCCTTGTTGGTCTCTGCGTGTTTCAATATCTTCCTGTGCATCAGACAAAGAAGAGGTATGGTTTCTTTATTTTTTTTATTTTATCTTTTTAAACATGCGCACAGGCAATAAATTCCTGCTTGTTTTGTTGACAGGTAAAGAAGACTGCTGCTACCCACACGCATATGATGGAGAAGCGTATGTTTTTCATAATTTTTCCCCATAGATGATACTCATATACAGTATACTGAGTCCAACATGTTCTCAAAGGATTTTAATAATTAAATATTCTTATTCAGAAATTATTCAGAAATATCATCTCACAGCAGAAATAACCTGTGAATTGTCTTGTTAAAGCCCATCGCAGGACGAAGGTTTTCATTTTCATGACCATAATCATCGTGAAAAGCAGGAAAGTCCCCGCAGTCGCCATGAGCAACAGGAAAATCCAATCTATGGCAACATCAGCTCAGGTGAGCACAGGCCTGCCCTCTGGTACTTTCATAAAAAATATGATGACTTGCTTAATTTTTCCAAAACTGCAAATAGCTTATTTTTCCATGATTTGGTTATGCTCTAAATATTTACATATTTTTAACATGTCATAATTCACTTTTAAGTCACTTGTTTTGTTTTAGTCATTTATTTTTGCAAATGCCATATGACCTTGTCGCAAAACAGTGAAAATGTATATTTAAAAAAAATAATCACAATTTTGAGTTAATTCCATACAGGTGACTCTTAAGATAAATTCCTAAATAAGTAGTTTTCCTACACATTTGTGAAAATGGTTTAAAATACATATCTAGTTTTTTAACGTCTTTAATAGATGAGACTATAAATGTCTCCTCCTCTTTAAATGTTCCTCTTTACTCACTTAAATACTAAATGTAAATGGCCAAATTTTTGTGCTTTTGTTCTTGTTCTGTAGACGTTTGCTATGAGATGATGACCATGCGACAAAAAAGAGAGAATTTGAAGGTAAGTGCAGTCATTTCATTTGATGTATTCGAATTTCCAGTTGTAGCCTTCACAAAACTCACACATTTGATTGTTACATTGTTCCATACAGTATAGGTTCAGTGTGGTGACAGAATGGAAAATAATACATTTTACTCCTCTGTGATGTGGTGCAAGATTAATACTGCCTCAGTTATATTATTTTTATACTGATTGTGCCTGATATGTATGAAGAAAAAACATTGTTAAACCTCATTAGAAAAGATTTCTAATATGGGTTACAGAATATGAATATAATCGGTTTCATGTGGGAACCCACTTTTTAAAATAGATTTAAAACAAATTTGTGCATAACATAACATTTCTGGCTGTATTTATTGTCATTTCTCTGGCATGCTACATTATTTTAAACAGGAAAAGAAACAGCCGTTCCCAAGAGATGCGTCATTTTGTTTGATACATTAATTCCAAATTATTGTTATGCATGTTTTCTACAATAAATTTTAAGTAAAAGTCTGGTGGAAAAAAATCTGCGAATGATGAAATGATGATTCTGCAAAAGAATCCCAACAGTGTGCCTGGTTTATATTATATGTAACCGATTGTGTCAACTCTTTTGAAGGCAGTCCCCATTTAATCTGACAGAAATTACATTAAAAAAAAGACAACTCAGAGAGAGAAATATTTACATTTTGAGCCACTGAATCTGTATAACTAGAACATTACCTGCTTATAGCTATTACCATCTTACATAATCATGACAATATTTATCCTGATCTGTTAAGATGTCGTTGAGATATGCACACACCAAGTTAAAGTTAAATTACTACCAAATCCAGAATCAGGATCCAGAGCCAGATTTTCTTTTCACAGTTTTGCCCATAGGAACAATAGTGATTTCTTTTTAAATGTGGAGCCTCCAAAACAAATGAAATTATAGAAATAAGTTTACATAAAACAAAATACAATAGTGTACATACATAAGGAACACTATAGCACAAAAATTCAGATGAAAAAGTCATGTACAGAGAAGAGCGGCAACAACGGAGAGAAACATACACCTGAAAACTAAAGATCCACATGTCTGTCAGGTAAAACAAATGACAGCAAAAACAAAACAAATTCAATTAAAGAATAGTTTGCACAGATACATAAAAAAATTCTTGAAATATTTGTTGTTTTCTGTTCTTGCTAAAGACAAAATATGATGTTGTGCTGTTTGTGCACACGTGCAGATACATGCATGAGAAACGAATGCGCAGCAAATTTAAACATGTTTACTACACGGAAATCAGCAACACACCTTCGACCCACTGTGGTCAGTGAAACTGTGACTACAGTCAAGCACAGAATGTTCTAAAAATAAACAAGCCTGAAAGACAAACCACAACATCCCCCCAACAAAAATAGCCACTTCACTCTAACCAAAGCTGCATGGTGCAGCAGAATATTTCAATTTAAATCATAAAAATCACTCCAACATCATATTTTTCCTCCGGTTTCTGCCACCAGCCTTTGGAGCGTGATGTGAATTATGCCTCCCTGGATCTAAAGATGGCAAACAAACGCAAGAGGAGGCATCGCCATCAGCAGCAAAATAACAATCAGGACGAGCTGCTGGTTCACCTCACGCCTCCTGTGGTGAACACTTTCCTGGACGTGGATGGAGACATGGACGCTCACCTTCCTTCCAGGGACACCAGCACCATGGTGTCACACAGCAGCATCTACCTCAACAGTCAACAGATCGCTCAAGAGGCAGAGGAGATGGAGAGAGAGAGGAGCGTCAACATGGAGGGATGGGAGGGAATGAGAGAGGATGAAGGGATTACGAGAGAATGGGAAGGAGAGCAAGAGGGTGAAGAGGGAAAGGATTTTGGGAATGGGGCCGTTTGTTCCCAGGATAATCAGAGCAGCATAGATCACTTCCTCCACGGCTTTTCTCATGATAGTGACCAACAAGATTAATTAAATCAGACATTGTGTTATTTGTTTTTTTTGGTTTAAAATTGATCATAATTTAATTGCGAAGGGACTTAGAAATGCCAGTGAAAGCTATTGAATATGACTGTGTGCCTACAAGAATGAAAAACATGACATAATTGGTATTTGGCCAGCTTTTGCACAATTGAGCAATTTCCTCTTAGACGTAAATACACTTTCCTCTAACATCTAACAAGGATGTTACAAATGTGATGAAGAGAAAGGAAAATATGTTTATGAGTGACATTTAGAGGTCAAGGGCCACATGGAAATTTTCATTGTTACACGGGCCCTTTGGTAGCAACCTGAAGTCATCACAAAAGGACACAGGAGCTTTTTCACAATGTTTGATGTCAAACAGACCTGATGTCTCATCGAAAAAGGCGTGAAGGGAAAAAAAATCATATCTTGCATTAGTTTTCCATTCTGTAGGTAAAAACCACACATCTTTATAGAATAAACATGTTGAGCCCACGTGAACCAGAGTATCGGTTATAAAATGAAGATTTATACAAAAAGAAAAGCATAGAAAGACAGACGGAAGCACACAGACAGACAGATTTTCAATCATCCTCATTAGCAAATTTGTCTTGAGCTCAACAAAGTAAGACCCATTAATCCTGAGCACCAGAGTAGACACAAAAACCAGGGGCATAAATCAATAATCCCACCTGAATGTAATCTCTGTGTGATTATCACTGCTTAGTTAAGGCTGTGATTGATATTTGGACAAATGAGATGAGATTCGCAGCCTGATGGTGACAGCTCATGCCTGCAGAAGCCTTCGCACCAGTCAGTACTCAGGCCACCAGGGGGCGACTCCACTGGTTGTAAAAGGAACTCAGTTTTAACTTGATTGAAAACGTCAGTAAACATTTACCTAATGAGTTAAAGGTCTCAATTGCCGGTTTGAGCTTTTGTCCAATAGACCATGATTTCAATTTACTCAAATATTTTTAGCAGAAAACAGATAATGAAGCGCAGCACATGTGAGTGGAAACAAATGTGTCTGACATTTCGTATCATGACACTGGGCAAGCTTTTGAAAGCTAACGACTGGAGTGCAGTAATGTGTCACTTTTAAAATGGTTTTCCCGGTGAGTGCATTAAGTCACCCATAAATGATTTTCCACATCAAACCTGTGATTGCATTGCACTTGAATGACCGTGTCCTCTTCCGTAATCACATCTCAGAATGGATAATTTACTGGCCTGCAGACAGAAGTCACCTCAAGCCTGCAGCAGATTAACTGTCCCCTGACAGGTTTTCTATAGCTGACTGTGACCCACTTCTCCTCTGTAGATTCATATTTGGCCTCAGGGGTTTTGGCTCAGACTGTGGCAGAGAGACATTAAAGGACACACAAATGGCAGGGTGCCATTAGCCACAGTCAATATCTGAGTGTGTCATCAATACATGTGTTGATTATACATGGTGTATCTCTTCATATGTGACATCAAGTATTGGACATTCAGCTGGACTGGTCGAGTCAGAGTGATTCAATGTCTTGTCCTCAATTCAAAATGCTGGATGTTTGACAACAACTGGAGGATGTTCCAATCTGACTTTTTAAAGTTGAATTTTAAAAACGTGGGCGACCACAGACACAAACGAACTTTGTCACCGATTTTGAATGTTTTAATCCTGAGAAAGTACAGATTAAACGTTCCATTCATGACGCACTTCCCTACATTTGTTTTCCTGTTTCCACTAAATTTAAATCGCAAACTCCTCCCACACATCAAATCAAAAGACAACAGGGTTCCATTCAATTTCAATGGAAAAAAATAGCTAATATATAATACTGAGAAATTGATAAAGACAGGTAAATAATATTGGCATTGGGAATTGCTGGCTCAGCATTCCCACCAAATATTGATAATAATAATTCTATATGTCATTAGTTGTGCTTGAGTCCAAACATGGTTGTGCCAAATATGCTAATTCCATAAAAGAGTTGACATTTCCCCTTGTCTGCACAGTTACATAACTCTAATTTTATGACCTCGTGCCAAATAAATGGGATAATTGTAGCCCCGAATTTTGACTTACAGGAGACAAAACTGCTCTTCATAAATAGACCGAGGGAAAAAAAAACAGTCACGTATTATTCAAACATTTGTTTTTGCTATAGTTTTGGCTTGAATTCTACCGTATCGACCTAACATGTAAGAAATGTCAAGCGACGCCTGACAAACTAAACTCGGGGCATTCGCTTTACCAAGGAGCAAAAACCATCGAAAGGCTTGGTTGTGATTGGACCACGCAAATCTGGAGGACATCGTTTTGTAAGTTCTAACATCGTTACCTCTGACAAAACCGGAAATGTTGCGAGGTCTTATTAAAAAAAAGCTCAAAGGCTGTGCGTTTCTATAAATGTTTGGATTGCATAGTTTGCATGGGTTTACGTAAAATAACATGATAGATATACAATAGATTACAATCATTTGAGATTCATTTGAGATCAAAGTGAGATTAATATGAATAAATTAATCACATTACAGTAATTACCCTTGATTTTCACAATTTAGCTTAAAGTCGACTATCTATTTTATTGTAAGTAACGTAATGTTATTATACCTGTTAATGTTTCATGCTAATCATTGCAAGTATTATATTAATTATACAATTACTATTTAAGCATACTGTTTATATTATTCACTAAATACATACATCACTGCAAAGCACTTTATAAAATCATGTTTTTAAAAAATGAGTAAATACATATACATAAATGAAATTATGAGAAACGTTTGTTGAAATAGGGGCTCAGAACTGTGTGGATTCTCCATTTAAATAACGGATATTGAGAAGGTTGGATGAGGCAGTAGAACACCAAAGAAAATTATCCCTAGGTTTTATTTTGAAGGCCGTTACAGGAAGTTGCTTTTATGTGTCGGTGTTGCTTTATCACTACTTTACAGCATAACTGTTGCACAGCAAACCTTTAATATTACTCAACTTCTCGGTGTTTTAGATAATTCAAAAAATGTTGTTTAGTCCAACGGGATTCAGTGAATGTTTACGCGAATGGGATGATTTAGAGAAAGATTACCAACAAATTCAGGTGAGTGGGACAAAAGCCTTTCGGTTTCTGTTTTTCCCCTATAAAAGTGCTCCATGTCCGGGTAAGCTAACTGTCATCAGCCCGGTGTGAGGTGGAAGAGGGAACCGCCCTCTGCAGCTAAAGATAAATCCACTGTGACTGAGACAGAGAGACAACTGACAACTTTGTGTAACTAGTTAATAACGCATCAGTTTTAAGAACTTAATTTTGACATGTTGTCAGGACAATATTAGCCTCTTTTAGCACAAGGCTGCAGTATTTCACAATAAAAGTCCACTTAAAGACTGGGGAATTTGACTTCTACTCTCTTGCAGCATAGCAATTTTGTAATTCCACTTTTGTGCACAGTTTATACAGACTAACTACAAAGATGTAGTTGGATATAAATACGTTGCCAAATATTTACACAGAAAACAGAATCAGAAGCTGTTATCACTCTCAAACAGACTGGGCAAAAATGCAACAATAACATTTAAAATCTTTACTAAGTAACTACACATCTAAAACCTGTATAATATATATAACCTCATTCTGTATATACAATTTAAAAATAAAAGTGTCTGACCTATTGTCACATTGTCTTGTATAATATTCCTTTGCAGTGTTACTTCTACATTATAGACTCAAGGACAAACTGCAGGTGCCTTTTCAAATGTTAAAGCACTGTCAAAGATATGAAAATAAAATATTTCTCAGCTATTATTGTGTTTTGTTAAAGACTATTAATGCACCGCTGACTCCCTGTGTAGAGCACCCCCCTGCTGTTTGTAAAAACTTTCTTCACTTTCACTTCTCACCTCCTCCTGCTTATGACCACTGTCTCTGTCGTCTTCTCTGCCTTTTTCGACAGGTTGAAGCCTGTGATTTTGTCTTTTTTAAAGGAGTTTGCTGGTTATTTAAAGTCCTCAGGTTCTCCAAATGACGTTGTTCCTCCTCGTCTATTTAAGGAAGTTTTCTCCACTGTAGTTCCAGTTATTAACAGCAGTCTGGGCTCAGGTGTGGTCCCTAAGAATTTGAAAAATGCAGTAGTGCAACCTCTGATTAAAAAAATCACATCTAGAGCTCACAGTTCTCGCTAATTAATAGGGCTATCTCCAATTAATTATTTCTAAAATTCTCAAGAAGAGAGTTAACAGTCTAGCCTTTAACTAGCCTTTTAGGAAGAGCACAATACCCTTGATGTTTTCTAATCCAGTTTTAAAACTCTGTACAGCACAGAATCAGTTAATCTAACTGCTGCTTTTGAAACAGTGGACCATGAGATCTTGACCACTCATTCAGAGCAGTGTCAACCTTTGGTGTGGTGTCCCTCAAGGCTCAGTTTTAGGCCCTCTTGTCTTTTCTCTCTCTTCATCCATTGGTTATGTGTGCTGATGACTTACAGGCCTGGATGGCTCTTAACCTTTTAAATTTAAATTAAGACAAATGTGATGGTTTTTGTGGCACAACTGGGTCCCCCCTGTAGATATGGGTCTCTTGGCCCAGTATATCAAGATTGTTCTGTAGCCTTACAACATAAATGTGGCTGAACGCCAGAGAATACCTTCTCCCATTGAATTTTATTGTGAAAGTTTCACTATCATACTGGATTCTTCTTTATGTTGGAACAACTGCAGGACACTCATCGTCTTTATAAACAGAAACTTGAGGAAGTGACCAAACTGCAAAACAGCTGCTCTGGCGCAATTACACGTCAAAGGAAGAAACTCAAAGAGCTTGCGGCCTCGTTAGAAGAGTAAGTATTGGTTGTGGGGCTGCAACTAACGATTATTTCATAATCAGTTAATCTGTTGATTATTTTCTCAATTAAATAATTGATTTTTTTGATCCATAAAATGTCAGAACATGTAAAAAAAATTGGAAGTCAATATTTCCCAAACCTCAAACTGCTGATGTTCTCAGATGTCATGTTTTGTTCACAAACTTAGATTATTGAGTTTTAAAGATTTGTTTGTTATATGAAGCAAAAACCAAATACCATGGAACTTGTTTTTAAAATCTGTGTCCCGTGATCAACATATCACAATGTTTCTTTCTACTATTAGATGCAAACAACAAGCAAGTCCAGCAGCCAAGTTGAGTCCAGAAGACGTGGACGCCATCACAGGAATCGAAGACTCCATTAAAGAAAGAACAAATGCTTTTTCTGACATGGAAGCTTTTCTGCCAAAGAAGAATGGGTGTGTTTCTGTCACATGATTTTTTTAATTATAAAAAAATATACAAATATAACAAGTTTAGTTTTGCACTAATTATTTTATGTAGTGGTTAATTTTAGAGGGACAGTTAACATTTGTCATGTCCACATTAATGATAACACGACTGACATGACATGAAAGTTAGCATATTCAAATGTTATAAGAGTTTATTGGTGTGATACAGATGTGATAAATGCACTTACGTTTACTTTTCACATTTTAAAACAATAAAAAGACGTTAGCACTGAAAATGACTGACAACTCTTTCTGTTTAGGTTGTACCTCAGTCTTGTATTAGGAAACGTCAACGTAACACTCCTCAACAAACAGTCAAAGTAAGTCACACAGATTCTAACTTCTCATAAATATATTATAACTTCATATGTGTTCAGTCATGTTGCCACATAGCACTGAAACTATGTTTATCTGCTTCACCAAACAGGTTTGCCTACAAAGATGAATATGAGAAATTTAAACTGGTCCTCACGGTCATCCTCTTCGTCTTCTCCTTCACCTGTCGCTTTCTCTTCAGCTACAGGTAAGTTTCCCCACAACATTGTTTCATTTATGCAATAAAATCACTTTTTCCATGTATCTGCTGCAAGTTTTTAATAAATTAGTGCAGCAATAACATCACAGGCCTGAACTGACTCAGCAGGTCCATATCTGCTCGCTACTGACACGACTCTCTTTCGGCATGCTGACCCAGCTTGTTAGGCGATAAATATGTTTTTAATTTTCAGTTTTGTAATTCAATTTTTAATTGCAGTAAAATATTTTATGATAAAAGGCATTTTAATGATGTGTTATCTTTTATCTGACCTCGTACAGCAGAGTGAGCACTTTGTTTTGAAGCCAAACTTGTACATGGAGCCCAGTTTTAATAATCACATGCATGTGTTGAAAGATATGCAAAATCTTAAATAGCATAAATTGGACTGGTTATTACTCCGTACAGATTTTTTTGTATCCCAATGTTTACATGAAAACTATAGTCTTGTGTGTCATGATTTAAGATTTGGGTGGACCTCAGAGGATTTTCTCAAGTTCAAAATGGGCCCTGGCACTCTTAAGTTTGGGAATGGCTGCTTTAGATGTTATGTAATTAACAGACAGACTGACGTTCCTTGAATCAATGTGTCAATTTAGTTGTTATAATTATTATTGTGTTACTTTTTCTTTCAGGGTCCTCGACGCCCTGTTCAACTTCCTGTTGGTGTGGTACTACTGCACACTCACCATCAGGGAGAGCATCCTCATCTCAAACGGCTCAAGGTCTGCGAAAAATTTAGTTCCTCCACTGATGATAATAGAGAATAAAGGCTGATAATGCGGACTTGTCATCCACAGACAGAACAGTGCTGTCTTTTGTTGCTGACATTTGAATCCTTGTTGTTTCAGGATCAAAGGTTGGTGGGTTTTTCATCACTACGTGTCAACCTTCCTGTCTGGCGTCATGCTCACTTGGTGAGTGATGTTAACTATTTAAAACTATATGACTACAGGAATTAAGCTGTAAATTATGTTATATACCCAGGGTGTAAGAAGGTTTAGAAACACTAAAATATTGAAATATTTCTTGGCAATGAAGTGCTATCTTCACTCCACTTGGTCCAGATTTTTGGTGGGGCTGCAACTTTTATTCGATTACTAAATTAATTGCAAACTATTTTCATTAGTGATTAATGGACATGGATAATTAACATAATGGTTAGTTGTACCCCTAATTTTTTGGAGAACAGTAACATAGATTAATGAAAATCTACACAAACAGTGTGTCTTTCAAAGAGAAGAAAGAAAACTGAATTATTTATGCATATAACATTTAGTGTGAGAGTTTTTCTTAAAATAGACTTTTTGGGGACATAATGTCTCAATATATTGCAATAAATAGTATCATCACCCCCCGGCACAGTATAAATAGTACAGTTTGGTCTGCATTCAAAACATGAATTGTCATTTTTTTGGCTCTGGTTTTGTTAGTGCACATTTAATATCAAAATAATTAATAATAATGATAATAAAATTAATAATAAAAAACAGTGTTTGTCCAGGATAGTGAGGATGTCAGGTCCATTTTCATGTCATAGACTTTGGTTTAAAAAATATTGACCACTTGTCCTGTGTGTGCTTCTTTCTAACCAGATGTTGTGTTTATTCACAGGCCAGATGGCGCTCTCTACCAGATGTTTAGGAACCAATTCCTGACATATTGTCTCTATCAAAGTAAGAGGCTCATTCAGGCCCTATGACACATTATGAAATGTGTATCTGTTTTAGTACCACATTAAACTATAAGAATTAGCAAAGTCTACCAAGTTTTTTTCCTTTTGGATTCAGAAATCTGAATCCAACTTATTTTTTGTATTTTTTTTTGTATTCTTTAATTTTGTTGCTTATTTTAACACTTTGCTACAGAAGCTGCGAGGGGCCATGGTTGCTACTATATTTTTTCTTTCCTTTATCTTGAGATTATGGAATAATCATGTTGTAATTACAGGACAATGGCCTGTTATCCCATGATAAATCAATGTGCCATTACAACAAGATGACAAGATAATTTATCTGGTTAATTTTGAAAAGACAGTGCAGTTTCTACCTGTGTTAGTCTTTGACTGAAATACAGCCTGATGTATTGATTCTCTGTTTTGTTAGATTTTCAGCTGGTTTTAGCATTTTCTTGCTGCTCTGGGTGGTAATCGCTCATAAAAATAAAAAAAATTTGTTATCCTGTTATCAGGAGAAAATTATCCTTATTATCAAGTGATAATGAGATGATTAGTAGCGTCCATGAACATTCCTAGTGTTTCTCTGTCGCAAATAGAACAAAGAACAGGGGTGTACTCTGTTCTCTTTTCCAACACTGACGCTTTCAGTGTTTTTTTTGTTTTCTTTTTCTTTTCCTATGTTCTGTTTGCAAAGTAGGCTTTGTCCAGTTTCTTCAGTACTACTACCAGAGTGGCTGTTTGTACAGACTGCGAGCGCTGGGAGAAAGACACAACATGGACCTCACAGTGGGTGAGTGCAGTCCACACCGCTGTCAGTCACCACCAGTGTGTTTGTGTGTATTAATAGCTGAATGACTTTGGAATAATACAAGGAGGACAGGAAGCTCATATGATCTGCAGCTAAAAGTGTACGGTATGTAATGCAGACCGCCTGAAAAGAAGATGCCATAGATACTGTTAAATACAGTTGCTACTCTATAGTATGTCCACCAGAGGGAGCTCATAGATCAGATTTTAGCCACATCACAATCCCGGGTGGAAGAATCCTTATCAACTAATGCTTTTTCTTTGTTTCTTTGTTTGTTTGGATGCACAGTAACTGCTACCAAAGTAGCAGCTACTCTGTATCTACTCTGTAACAGAGTAAAACTACCAATGATGCATATACTAACATAACATGTTAGTAAAAACATTCATAATAATTTTATACAGCTATACATGTATATATTACACTACAGTTGTGTGAATTTGTGAAAGAAGAAATTGACAATTATACGTTGTTTTTCTTTGATGTAAAAAAAAATCAGTGTTCAGGTCTGTGGGAATTAGCACATTTCAATTGCAAGCCAGCTTAAAGTGCTTTTCAAGAGCAATTCGATATTGCATGTTAAAATAACTGTGGTTGACCAAACTGCTAAACAGGCTAAAAAATACAAATTAAAATAATGTGAAAACTATATATGTAATACAGATAAGAGTAATCAGCATGACGAAGAATAAACAGATTTATTTAGAAATGAAAAAGAGCTAAATGGAGAAAGTGCAAGAGTGAACATTTAATAAATGAGTAATTATCTGTTTTAATAAAAGGCTGAGGAAAAGTATAAAAGTCTTCATCAGCCTTGTTAGGATGATCTGAGAGTTGAAGCCGAGGCCGTTCCAGACACGTGGGCTGTGTTCACTTCCTGTCCACTATCTGTCGTGTGTGTTTGTGCAGTAGCCAGACAAAGATAATCTCTAATGATAAAAACAGCTCAGTGACTCTTCTCTTCTCTTCTCAGAGGGTTTCCAGTCATGGATGTGGAGAGGTTTGACTTTTCTCCTTCCTTTCCTGTTCTTTGGTCATGTGAGTAGCACCAAACCGCCAGGGTGCATTTATTTACATTTTTATTTTCAAATAAAATCATTTGGAAATCTGTCATTGTGTATACTCATATACAGGGGGTGAAAACAGAAAATAACTATGTTGTCAATCTGTGTTTTTCTTTCAGTTCTGGCAGCTTTACAACAGCATAACACTCTTCAAGATGTTTCAGTTGCCGGAGTGTAAAGAGTGGCAGGTTTGTCATGTCAGTCTTAAGGTTCAGCTGTCTCCAAAGGTCCTTTGTTTAACAATTACTGACATCTATTGGTGAGACTGCAGATTGCAACAAAAGTAAGACTCCTTGTCACTAACCGATCTGTACTGGAAAACCATTTTGCACTGCGCATGTGCAAAGTATGACAACTTAAAAACAATTTACGACAGTTTACCCAAGCTCTAACCCTAACCCTAACTTTTACTCTTACCCTAATCTTATCTCTCTGGAAAACCACAACTGTAGTTACACAAACACGGTAACAGGAAGTTGTCATACTTTCGCACATGTGCAGTGTAAATCGGGTTTCTGGTACAAATTGGGTAACCACACTCCTCCACTCACTCCTCTTCCAAGTGTATTAGGGAACTACGGTGTCCTGCGCATACCAGAAAGGATGTTGTTTTTCTTCTTCTGTTTCAAAACACAGGCTCTGGTTGGTTTGTCAATTCTTACACGATGGCGTTTGCTTAAAGTTTATATAAAAGGCTTATATTCTAAGGCTATAAAAACCAAAAATAGTTTATACAGTAATTATACACTTATACAAAACATAATTATGTGTATATAGTTTCAATTTTAGTCATACTCAGCCAGTATTCAGTGTTTGAAACTGGACCTTAGAATGTGTCATATGTTTACACCCCTCCTGTGTTTTGCAGTAAAACTCACCAAACAACTTGCTTTTTGATATGATTCTACAGAAATAATGATAACAATACTAACTTGGATTCACGTAGCCCCCTTTCAAGGAATCCAAGGCTGCAAACCAAGGACAGAAATAATAGTAAAAGAGACACATTGATATTATACAGTACAAATACAGCCACACTTAAAGGCCCAGTTTGTAACTTTTACAAGAGTTTGTTGGCAAATATTGAATTTGCTTTCCATAACTTTGTTTGTATGGGTGCATAATTTCATTGAGATTTGGTTTTAGTAACCTGAGATTAAGCTTTTTATGTACTTTGGGTGGTGGTCTTGCTTTATAAAGGCATCCATATTGTGCAGTTAATGTTTCAAACAGTACAAACCAGCAAAAGCATACATTTGGTATTTTAAAGCATATGCTTTCAGTGCAAATAAATTAAACAGCACTGTAGTTAGCTGACGCACTTGGGAAAGGAGTGAATGGAACAGTCCATTTGTGACAGTCTTCAGTTTCACTTATTCTCACACATCAGCCCTTCAACTGTTACCTCACATCATGGCATCACACTGTCAAATTGTGTGATGCCATGTTTTCTCTAAAGTAAGTATTTATGTTTGTTTTTCCAGGTTGCGATGTGCGGCTGCTCGTACCTTGTTCTCTTCATGGGAAACTTCTTCACCACGCTGGGCGTGGTTTACCAGAAGTACATGAACAACCAGGACAAGTCCAAGACATTGTAACCCTGGAATCACATGTTACTCAGCCTCTAATGTTCTTTTTAGAGTTCTTTACTGATGTCATTTACATGCACCGCTGCTTTAAACTTATGTCCCTCTGATTTCATATGATTTGCACAGATGATCACGTTGGTAAAACAAAGAAAAATAACGCTGATAGGTCTCACTAAAGATGTTTTCAGACATGATTTGTGAGTGATGTCCCTTTGGGTTTTGATATTCTCTAGAAAGACACACTGGTTTATTCACTGTGGAGTTTCTTTAACCTAAGATTATTCTAATAAGCCAAAATGACCTCTGGACTTTTGCGGTCACACAACCAACCCCTCTGGGGAATCTCTCGAGTTTAGTGCATGTCTGAAAACAGCTGAAGTTACTGTGTACGTATATTTCTGTCTGCTTTGGTCAGAGTTGTACATATTTAAAAAGAAAGAGTTACTGAAAAAAATCAAACAATATTGTTTCATGCATCATTGTGTCTCAGCAGCTGCTTGATGTGTGAATTAAACACTCCACCAAATCACCTGTTCATGTTTCCTGACTAACCATTGTTTTCAACATCAATTTATCTATTGATTATTTTCTCTATTAGTTTTTTGGTCCAGTAAGTCCACTAGTCTATATGCCGATGTGTCCTTGGGCAAGACACTTAAACCCACCTTGCTCCTAATGGCTGTACCAGCAGCGTGTGAATGGGTATGAATGATGAGTGATAGGAAATGTGCTGTATGAAAGTGTGAATAAATGAGTGAATGAATGGCAAAATTGTAGTGTAAAGCAGCTTTGAGTGGTCATCAAGACAAGAAAAGTGTTAAATAAATACAAACCAGAAAAACTTAAATAAGAGAAAGAAGTTGTGTGACATGAATTAGACACATTTTAATTGATTGTTCTCATGGTTTTAAAAATGTTGAATTTACTGTCAAAGAGGAGCAAAACAAATGTGGAAAAAAGGATCACATTTAAGGAACTGAGTTTATATAAAAGACTCCAAATTAAGCAGGAAATCTAAATAGTTGGTTATTGACTTAATAGATGAGTAATAGCTGTAGCATTAGTGTTAAATGCTTAACCTCTTGTAACATGAACAGAACCTTGTGTTCACATGACATAAGGTACATAAAAAATATGCTGACAGTTTTTTAAAAAGCATTGTCAGAATTACAGCTCTTTCCTATAGAAGGAAGTGGGTGATTGTAGTACACCAAAATGACCACAAGGTGAAAGCACTGAATTACAGTATAGCTGCCTGTGCACACATCTGTACATGTGCATACACTGAGCAGATTTGAATGCATCAACATTTAATTTCTTTTGTTTGTTTTTAGACAGATACCATCTCACTTTTCATTATCTGGGGTCTTTGTTGTTGTTTTTTCTAACGTCGGGTCTGGGACTCATTTTTCCAGATGGATCACGTCTCATGAGGGTGATTACAGTCAGCCATCTGCTGCTGCACGACTCTGAGTGATGAGGAGCCGCTGAATTATTGTCATTTTTCTTCACATATCATCCATTTCAGCCACCGAGTGACTGCTGCTCATCAGTGAATGCTTTCACAATCATTGTTTATCAGGCCTCGGTGTGGACAAATCTAGAGGGAGAACATTTTATGTGTCTCCAGCTGAGAAAATAGGAAATTACTCACTTACGTTTATCCATATTGTATTCCCCTAAAGCTCTGGCATGTAACTTCTTTCTGTTTTTCGTTTCTGTTTCAGAGAAGCTAGGTTAAAGTTCCCTATCAGTTTTTGTTTTGGTATCTCACGACCTCACTTGTGTTTCAAAGAAGTGTCTTTCAACATTCTTTTCACCTCACTGATGTTTCAGAGAGCCCGGGATAACCCTTAACCTAAAGTTCTGTGGTTTTGTATCCACAGAGTCAACAACACCTTCAGTCAACTTTCTGATTCTCTGGTTTGAATGATACTGAGATTGTTGTGTTTTGAAAGAGTTTGTTCTCCTATTGGTCATTTGTTTTGTTTACCTTCCTATTCAGTGAATCCCATAGTCATTGTCCAGCAGTATGTCCATCTACAATCTTGATAGAACAAGTGGGCAGTTTCATTCCCACGCACAGACCGTGTGTGTAAAGTGGACGTAGTCTTCATAGGCTTTTTATGCCCGGTATCTTTCCGTACTTCTGATTCAAGTAAATGTTCCCTGCTCACTCTGCTGGAATTCCATGGGTTGAATTGCTAGTGGTTCTGTTATAGTGTAATAACACAGTTTGTGACCTGAAAAAGGACTGAATATAATGGCTGCCCCATCAGTGAAGCCAGTTTTCCAGTTTTCTTCATCTCTGATAGAGTAGAACAGAAACCTTCAAATTGTGCTTCAAAACGTTCACATTCACATGCAACACTTAGATTCCACATCGTTAAGTCAATGCTGGTTGAGAGAGTGGATGGCACTGGTGGTGTGAGATTTAATTCACCTTTATTGCCTCCCTGAGGGCAAAAGGTGCAGCATCATGGTCATTTTATGTCTTAATCAAATTAGTTTCTTACACATGTTACCTTTATTTTTGGAAAATGCTGCATTATAGGATGGTAAAAGAAAAGGTGAGTGCAGTTTTGGCAGTCGGTTGTTGAAGAGAGATACAGAGCAGAGCAAAAGGCAGCACCAGGTGAGATGTTTAACAACCTCTCCTTTGGGTCTTGGAACCAGGGAGGAGCTGCACTGGAGAAAGTTAAAAAAAGAAGATATTTTTGTGTTTGAGTTGAAATAAAAGTAATTTGAAAGTACACCTGCCTGTCTGGGGAATCTGCTGTGAAAACCTCTCTGTGGCAGCAACTTTAGAAAAGGTTTTCATCAAGCTTCAGCCTATAATTTAAACATAACGACTATAGAGGTGCCAGAGCACAAAGTGGGATACAAAGACATTTGCACACAAGATCAGAGGGAATAATACCTGGAACATTTTAAATGGAAACCAGCCTCACATCCAGTTTATTACAGTAGAACTTCCCCCCACTCGGCATTAAGTATTGGACGAGTTAGTGCTGGAGGGCCAGAGAGAGACAGAAATAAAGAAGAGAGGCAAAGTGAGTGAACAAACGGGACGAGGAGCAAAGCGAGTGTGATGGTAGAGGAGGAAAAGAAGAGGAGGGCTGGGTTTTCTCCCAGCCTGCACCTCTTTCATCTTTCTCATTAAAGCCAGAGCAGTGGGGGCCGTCAAGAATGAGCCCAAGGACATGGGGATTGGGGAGCGAGCCTGAGCTTCACATCAGGAGGTGGAGAAGAAGGAGAGAGGGAGCAGACAAGGGCCTTGTCAAAGCTTCACCTTAAACTTAACCCGCCTTCCTATGGGACCCAGATAAAGAGCTCTTATCTATGTTCACCTTCTTCTCTCCCATGCAGGCCTGGGAACAAGTCTAACAGCAGCATGCAGCGGGAGGAAGGATGAGGAGGAGGAGGAGGAGGAGGAAAGGGAAGGAGGGGTGTCTCTGATTGAGTGTCCGATACACACAAGCTTTTCCTCTGAGTTATAAGAAAAGAAGGGAACCGCTGACATAAGTTTCTATCAGGGACCGAGTGATTTAAAAAGAGATGGTAAAATTTTAAACAGGCAATATCTGTGTGTGAATATTTATATTTACATTTTACATAGGTATCAATAGTAACTACATAGACTAAAAACAAACAGGAATCGAACTAAATTGAGTGTTTAATCCATAACTGAAGTTGGAAAGCACCTTGCAGCTTCTGACTTGATAATTTATACACATATAATGCACATGCATCAACTAACATCCTTTGAATGCATGTTATATTGTATAATTTTATTTTAATATGTTCAGCGTATTAGAGGAGGGCATCACAGTGCAGAATTCTCTTAAGATCTTCCTATATATATATATATATATATATATATATATATATATATATATATATATATATATATATATATATATATATATATATATATATATATATATATATATATATATATATATATATATATATATATATATATATATATATATATATATATATATATATATATATATATATATATATATATATATATATATATATATATATATATATATATATATATATATATATATATATATATATATATATATATATATATATATATATATATATATATATATATATATATATATATATATATATATATATATATATATATATATATATATATATATATATATATATATATATATATATATATATATATATATATATATATATATATATATATATATATATATATATATATATATATATATATATATATATATATATATATATATATATATATATATATATATATATATATATATATATATATATATATATATATATATATATATATATATATATATATATATATATATATATATATATATATATATATATATATATATATATATATATATATATATATATATATATATATATATATATATATATATATATATATATATATATATATATATATATATATATATATATATATATATATATATATATATATATATATATATATATATATATATATATATATATATATATATATATATATATATATATATATATATATATATATATATATATATATATATATATATATATATATATATGCAGTCTTGCAGCTAAAAGATCCAGATCCTTCCCCTAAGCTTTTCTCCTGATTAGTAAATTACACCCCATGACAGCGACTCCTTCACCCTTGAAATATGAACAGAGAGTCAAATTAAATATGCATATTTAATAAGAGGGGAGACGTGATTACATCCACTTGTGAAATGAGAGCATGAAAAAAAACTGAACGAGAGAGAGAGAGAGAGAAAGAGAGAGAGTTTCATGGCCTGCAGAGTGTGAAAGAAAAAAGAGAATTCATCTTTATTTTAATGCAGCTCTTTGGGAGTAACCCTAACAGGACTACACACACACATGCTGGTTTTATTTGTGAGGACCCTCATAGACATAATGCATTCTTTAGCCCTTTACCCTAACCTTAACCATCACAACTAAATGCCTAATCTTGACCCTTACACTTATCCTAATTGAAACCCAATTCTGACCCTAACCCTAAAACCAGGACTTAACCCTGAAAAAGATCATAACAGCATGAGGACCAGGCAAAATGTCCCCACAAGTCAAAATGTCCCCACAAAGATAGGTTTGTATGTTTTTTTGGTCCCCACCAGAATGCATGCACACACACACACATCATCACCCCACTCTGTGGAGCTGATTACACACATTCTGGCTTTCTGGGGGTTTGCACCACCAGTTCCTATAGCAACCATAAAAAGCAGGCACTCAGGAGTAGATTTGGCTGCTGTGAGCCTCAAGATTTGAACCATCGTTTGAACCACCAAACAGAATTTTAGAAAGAGCTGCCAGTTGTCTTTTGGTGCTTGAAAATTTTCTTTGTCAAACTGGAGCCAAATCTTGAGATCCAGCCAGAAGTGATTAAGAAAAAGGAAAGAAAAAAAGATAACTTGATATGTGCAGTGATAATCTCATATTTTTAAGTTTTATTTGGAGTTTTATTAGGCTACAAATATTTATTCAGGGTTCTTGAAGTCAGCAATATAAAAAAATACTATAATAAACAAAATAAACAAAGGATTTTAATGCTGTACTTATTAAAAATACAATTAAATACCAAAAGTATTCTAAAATAAAATTTAGTGTATAAATACTGCCACATTTATGGGAGTATATGGGACACTTTCACCATCATCATACACCAAGTCTGTTGTTTATTATATTCTTTGTATGTCTTTTTCAGGTTTATTTTTACATTTCATCATTTCATTTTTGTGGTAACATTTGGCAGCCACACTACATAACAAGGATTTAAAATTTAGTGGAGCAGCTTTCCCCAATTATGCCTCCTGGTCATGAAATAACCTCCAGAAATCTCTACAGTCTCCTTTAAAAATGAATAAATTAATCAAATGTCCAGAGTCTTGGCTGTTGGATACAGTGTACAAGAACAGATTTAGGTTTTGGGCTGTTCCAGCATGATGGATGCAAAGCTGGCATCTTCACTGTGACACAAAATCATATTAGTGTGGATGGAGCCGTCTGTTTCTCCTATAATTTTCACTTTTTTTTTTACAAATACTGAAAGGTTTATTGAAGAAAACATTTTTTGTAAAAGTCAGTGTAAGGCACAAACATTTATTTAATCCCAGTACATCCATATTAATGTATGGAGTCATAATTTACATCGACAACTGCATCTCTGTTAAGTCCTTGACCCACATGCTGTAAATATTCTGCCCTGAAGGGCCAAACGATGAACAATGAAGTGGGTCAAAAGTCCCACTCCCACACTCACTGTGTGCTCTTGTAAACCAGATGGCTAATTTGGTCAGAGCCAAGAAAGAAAATTAATCACAACACATTTTGTCCCTGCGTCTGAGCGAGTACAGCCACCCTGCAACTTCCTGAGTAAACACCTCGCGTCCCCCTGCAGTGCACAGTCAGTGTGTCAGGTTCACCCAACATAATGAGAGTAGATCCGCTGTGAAACCAATTGTGGGGGCTTTGCAGCATGTCTGTGGTTTTGTGTTGTAATCGAACTTTTTTTTTTTTTTTGATTTGCGTCACTTTTTAAAAATGGCTCAGACAAATTTACATCAGCAGCTGAATGAAAGCCAAAGGTTTGGCCAGGTTGGCCTCGCATAAGGAAAGGTGCTTTTCCTCTATACAGTTTTAGCACTATTCGGCTCTGTACAGCTCGACTCTACACGGTTTAGGTGTCAGGCACGTTATTTTACTTTACAATGGTACCTCCTCAATGTGGGTGGTGCATGAAACTGCTGTGACATAATTTTGTACGTGAAACAAACAGACAAACTAGTGACGAGCAAAGCAGTTCTTTGCAGAGGACTGAATTATTTAATTATTTAAAAGTCACTTAAAAAGATTAGTTCAGTACTTCCTTCATGACCGGAGCACAGACTCCTTCTGACACAGTCACTGAACTGGTTGTGATTTGGCTCACAATCACCAACTTTTGGCAGTGCTGTTGCTAAATACACCAAACTCCTCTGTTAAATATTGGGATTTTAGAAATTTCATCGCAAAAGATTGGAGATTAACGCATGTTTTCAGGATTTTTGCATTGTCTGGTTTGATACTTGTGTTGGGCGTCGCACTCATGACTCTTATGGTGATGAGAATGTCATCCTTTCTGGTATTTGAGGGCCACCGTAGTTTCACTGACATGCTTGAGGAAATGCGGGGTGAGTGGAAAAGTCCTCTGTTTATTATTATCTGCATTCTCTGGATGCTAATAAAGAGATTTTTTGGATTCATCATTTTGTCAGTCCTGCCCAGCTGTCAGTGTTTATTTGCCCATAAACACTGACAGCTGTATTTAGCTGTATTTAAGCTATATTTTAAATGCCCACGCCATTGGATGTCAACTGTCATTTATCAAACTGGTTTTCCAGAAGAAAAAAAACTAGTGTTATTACACTTTCCACATAAAAATAAATTACTAATAAATTACTATTATTACTGTTATAATTATTTTACGACATTGTTTGAATTTAAAGCCAAGACATGTTAATAAATTATTTACTTTTGGTTAGAAACATGACCTCACACATATCTGTGGCGAATGGGTTCCATTTATAGGTGCAACACATTTTAAAATGTTAAAAGATGTTTGTTGAGAACATGTTGTCTCAGGGCAGATTTACGCTCCTTTGCACAGATTCTCAAAGGTTTTGGACTTAAATGTGTTGGTGTTGTCATTCATTCTGGAAATGTTCTTAAAATGTTAAGTGTAATATATTTTGTATCTATTTCTGAGGTCATTTAAATCCACAACATGACCTAAAGTCTATAAAGCAACAGATTATCAAACATTTAAAAAGACTAAATGCAAATTTATAGTTTTCCCCATGTAATGAAGAATATAATAATGGAAGTCAGTTTAGAAACAAATTAAAGGAAAATGGGTCTGAAATAGTGACATTGTTCACTCACCAGTCACCACTCTGACAGGTTTAAAATATAACATCACTGCTTTTCCTTCAGAACTCCAGTTTATTGCCTTTGTTACCATCTTTTTTCCAGGAGAAAAAAGAATATAAAGGGGCCTCTAAAACCTCATGTTGCATCTGCTTTTGTCATTGTTATTTTCATTGTTGGGTGAAAGCTGGTCATTGCTATTTCCAGTTTCCCCTGGTTACCATTTCCCTTTTAAATTATCACAGCACTCCCACACTGAGCTGAGGTGTAAACAAGCAAATAAAACAAAGCTCACCTGTAACAATTGCTCTAAAAGCTGCAACGTGTACTTTTTCCCATCAAGTCATGTTACGCTCATTTATAACTTACAATATTCATATTATAATATACATATTGAATTTTGCTCTTTACTTATAATTGTGTGGATGCCTGTGTTTGTAACTTAACTCTTTGCATGCTTGATCCGGAGCACAAGGCATTTTGTTAGCAACAACTTGGATGCACAAGTTTCAACAAATATTGTTACCAAACAACAGAATGTTGGGGTTTATTTGTCAAACGATGTGAACATCATGTTGATGTGTGAGGTCAGAGGAGAAACGATCTGTGGTAAACCAGATAACCGTTCTTTAAAAAGCATAATGAGCAAAGAGGAAGCATCTGAGGATGAGCAACAACAGCAACAATTCTTTCTCTAACATGCACCAGAATATTACGATTGTATAATCAAGGATTAATAATTCATAATAGGCTATAAATCTTTACTCCACAGTTGTACGTTTTTTTTTTTTTAATGTTCTCAGCCACTTTTTCGATCCATCCATTTTCTTCCGCTTTATCCTCCTCATGAGGGTCAGGGGTCACTGGAGCCAATCCCAGCAGACACAGGGCAAAATGCAGGATACATCCTGAACAGGTCGTCAGTTCACTGCAGGGCCAACATACACGCTCACAAACTCCATGCAGAAAGGCCCTTGTTTCAACTGGATCCGAAATAACATATTTCTTTGGACACATTTTCAGTGCAAAACATGTTTTTATGATTGACAGACCAGCTGTCAGTCCCAGCCCTGTCTCCAGACAACAGAGTCAAAAACTGGACGATTCTGCAAAACCATAAATAACAACTAGACACAGCTTCTCTCTGAACTCGCTGCCAAAGTTTTTGAAGTTGCTCATAATTCTGTCTTCGATAGCGAGACTAAATTTAGAAAAACATCAACAACGATATATAAAAAAAAAGAATTACACACTGCAGCTGCAGCATTTGCACTCTCTCACCAAACAAAGTGCAGTAAACAGCACAAACATAAAGCAAGTAGCTGCAAAGATACTGGCACCGAACCATGCAAGGCCACAGGCAGGGAAATAGAATACAAATTACCAAACATAATTAGTTGGACTACATTCAGAAGTAACATTTTTTTGTTGTTAAATGAATCCATTTATTGTAATGGAACTGTGTGAGACTCAGGGCTCAGTCTGGAAAGTTCATGTTCATGCACATGAAAGTGTTTAATGTAAAACACTATTAAGATTCACCACCTGTCGTTACTCAGTGTTAATGATAACCGTACAGAACCGTTCCGCTCTGTAGAAACAGAACTTTCCCTTAATCATCTCTTTCTTTTTTGTTTCTAAAAAGATTGTGATGATATGAATCGTGTTGGTAGTGTGGAATCCCAGAAAGCAGACTGTCCGGTCAAAAGCTCACGGGTTACTAGAGTTTATTAATAAACAGAAAACAAAAACCAAGCCAATTAATCAACAAAAAACGCGGAGACTTGAGCTGGCCTGCCGGGCGGAGACCTCCGGGAGGTGGACTAGAAAAGAG